>JALGBA010002508.1:17500-75936 GCA_023970755.1 Azemiops feae
CAAACTAGCTCCTTTGTAGCTGTGAATTCCTTTCATCACTAGGTTACACATTCAGTATGAAAAAAAGCAACAGTGATGACCAAAGCTTTGTTGTTATGAGATTTGGAATTTATTCTCTTTTTCCGAACATCCACTATGGCATCATGTGTGCATTGTATTGTAAATCATGGTAGAACAGAGTTGGAAGGGAACTTAGAGATCATCTAATACAACCCCCTGCTCGAGCAGGAGAGTCTATACCATTTCGGACAAATGGCTGTCCAGTTTCTTCTTGAAAGCCTCCAGCGATGGGGCACCCATAACTTTTGAAGGCAAGCCATTCCACTGGTCGATGGTTCTCACCGTTGTGGAATTTCTCCTTAGTTCTAGGTTGCTTCTCTCCTTGATTAGTTTCCATCTAGGTATGCACTACATCTCTTTACAACTCCATGGATGGTGATGTAGTATGCCACCAAGCACTGACCACATTACAACTCCTTCCTCTTCTTTCCAACTCAAACAAAAGTTGACCAGAAGTTATGTCAAGGGACTCTCTGGCCTTCTCTATTGAGTAACCCTAAGGTGCTTGCCTTATGTGATGAGACTGGATGGACATAAAAACAAATTTAAAAACTGCTGTCCAGATTTCGGGCTATTTTTAATTTTGGCAAGAACCCTGGCCAGGTGTTCTGTTGTCCATTTGACGAGGAGCATTTAATTTGATTTTACAGTTGTGATTCACGGATGGTTGAACATTCACACAACCGAAGTGATGGGCAATGTTGGCATTGCCAGGAATAAAAATAAAATGGTTCTTTCCGTACAGGAGAAAGAGATGGAATGGAATGTGTGGGTGACCTTGGGGGACAAGGGGAAGAGGAATACAGACTACAGAATAACAGAGTTGGAAGGGACCTTGGAGGTCTTCTAGTCCAACCCCCTGCTCAAGCAAGAGAGCCAGTCCAGACTCTTCTTAAAAGCCTCCACTGATGGAGCACTCACAACTTCTGGAGGCCAGCTATTCCACTGGTTAATTGTCCTCACTGTTAGGATGTTTCTCCTTAATTCCAGGTTGCTTCTCTCCTTGATGAGTCCATCCGTTGTTTCTTAACTTGCTTTCTGGTGCTTTGGAGAATAGTTTGATTCCCTCTTCTTTGGGTCAGCCCCTCAAATATTGGAAGACTGCTATCATGTCACCCTCAGTCCTTCTTGTCATTAAACTAGACATACCCAATTTCTGCAACCCTTAATCATCTTAGTTGTCTTCTCTGCACTCTTTCTAGAGTCTTTCAGTAGCCCCCAGTGACTTAACGGATAGAGAAAGAAACTTAGGAAGGGGACAACCTGATGGATCATGCAGTTAAAATGGCAGGGGGAAGTTTGCCCTTTCAGGCTTTTAAGATTCTGTTAATGTAGGTTTACAATAAAGTGGAATTAGCTTATCTGCTCATATTTCCTGTCTAGTTTACATGTGAAGAACGGTTGCAGGAATTGGGTCTGGCTAGTCTAGAGAAAAGAAGGACTAGGTGGGGGACATGAAAGCAGTATTCCTGTATTTGTGGGGCTGCCCCAAAGAAGAGGGAGCCAAGCTATTCTCCAAAGCAGCTGAAGGCAAGACAAGAAGCAATGGATGGAAACTAATCAAGGAGAGAAGCAACTTGGAATTAAGGAGAAACTTCCTAACAGTGAGGACAATTAACCAGTGGAATAACTTGCCTTCAGAAGTTGTGGGTGTTCCATCACTGCAGGCTTTTAAGAAGAAACTGGACAACAACCTATCTAAAATTGTATAGGGTCTCCTGCTTGAGCAGGGGTTGGACTAAAAGACCTCCAAGGTCCCTTCCAGCTCTATTCTGATTGATTGATTGGACTTATTTGCCAAGCACCAGAAGGCAAGACAAGAAGCAATGGATGGAAACCAATCAAGGAGAGAAGCAACCTGGAATTAAGGAGAAACTTCCTAACAGTGAGGACAATTAACCAGTGGAATAACTTGCCTTCAGAAGTTGTGGGTGTTCCATCACTGCAGGCTTTTAAGAAGAAACTGGACAACAACCTATCTAAAATTGTATAGGGTCTCCTGCTTGAGCAGGGGTTGGACTAAAAGACCTCCAAGGTCCCTTCCAGCTCTATTCTGATTGATTGATTGGACTTATTTGCCAAGCACCAGAAGCAAGACAAAAGCAATGGATGGAAACCAATCAAGGAGAGAAGCAACCTGGAATTAAGGAGAACTTCCTAACAGTGAGGACAATTAACCAGTGGAACAGAAGTTGCCTTCAGAAGTTGTGGGGGCTCCATCACTGCAGGCTTTTAAGAAGAAACTGGACAACAACCTATCTAAAATGGTATAGGGTCTCCTGCTTGAGCAGGGGTTGGACTAAAAGACCTCCAAGGTCCCTTTCAACTCTATTCTGATTGATCGTTTACTTGAAAGGGATGATATCAATCTTGCAAGCTTCCTGCTGTCACTTCCAACTGCTTGATCCTTTAGCCATTTCATCATAGTCCCCATTACTATGGGCCATGTTTGGTGGCTGGATTGTAAAGAGAGCAGATATGCAGAAATAATAAAAAAAAATACCCCCAAGTTTCTAATCGATCTTCTTTGAATTAAGAAATCATTAACATTTGCAGGAGAAAAAACCAGACCCTAGGTACACCCATGAGCATTGCAAACCTACAAAATGGGATTTACGAGCCAGATAATTTTGAGTTTCAGCTGCGCCCCTAATTAAGACTTATAAGATCGTTCTCCACATCGGCAAGCATCTTCCACCAGCGGCAATAAACTGGAGTGGACTGGGAGAACGATCAGACATATTATTTTTTTTACGTACACCACTGCCTTCCTTGTCTCCTCCGTCTCCTCTGAGACTTGCAGCAAAAAAAAAAAAAAAAGTATTTGAAAAGATTTTTTTTTTCCTCCCCTCGCTTGCTTTCTGATCCATGCATCAAAAACCGGGAGCCTTTGTGGCCTCCAAATCAAAGTCACTTTAAGGAGGATTTGAAAGCTTTTCTAAGTCGTAGAACCTAAAGAAGGAACTGCTGTGATGTTATAATGAGATCCGTTGCAAAGCCTCGAGAAATGGAGATGGATTTTTCATTATGTGCTTTGAAAAAAAAAACCCATTTAGATGCCCCCTGATAAGGTCAGAAATGGAGATTTGTTTTTTTAGGGCCGGGGAGCATAATAATCCAATTGAGTGGGGTCAGGCGTGGTTTATCAACCATTATAGCCCCATTGTGCAAAACGGCAAGATTATGTCCAATCTCTACACCTTGCCTGGAAGAGCAATCAAGATTTCAACCAAGCAGCTTGATGAGGCAAGACCCCAATTGCTGTTCCATCTTTTTGCTAAATGGTAAAAGATGGTGGGGTGGGGTGGGGGGAAACGGCCCTAAGTCAATCATTATCCTTGTTGTGCCAGTCATTTTAAGGAGGCATTTCAATGGCGCTCATGATTTTATGAGAAGATGGGAAAGATCGGTTCAGAGCCCCTGTATCCTTCTGGCTACAGATGCTAAGATAGCCCAATTCGTTTAGACCTAACCTAATGGAATTTATAAATTGGTAAACCATTCGGTATTGGTGTATGAAGGTATTGCTAATTATTTACCCAAGCCCCTGAAGGCAGGACAAGAAACAATGGATGGAAATTAACCAAGGAGAGAAGCAACCTGGAATTAAGGAGAAATTTCCTCACAGTAAGAACAATTGATCAGCGGAACGACTTTGCCTCCAGAAGTTGTGGGTGCTCCATCACTGGAAGTTTTTAAGAAGAGATTTTAAGAAGAGATGGTACAGGGTTTCCTGCTTGAGCAGGGGGTTGGACTGGAAGACCTCCAAGATCCCCTCCAACTCTGTTACTGTATTTAGTCTAAAGAAATAGCCATGGTGTCTTGTATCTATTGGTGTGGATCTAAAAGAATAATGGAATAACAGAGTTCGAAGGGACCTTGGAGGTCTTCTAGTCCAACCACCTGCTCAGGCAGGAAACCCTATACCATTTCAGACAAATGGTTGTCCAATTTCCTCTTAAAAGTCTCCAGTGATGGAGCATCCATAACTTCTGGAGGCAAGTCATGATTAATTGTTCTAACTCTCAGGAAATTTCTCTTTAATTCTAGGTTGCTTCTTTCCTTGATTAGTTTCCATCCGTTGCTTCTTGTCCTGCCTTCTGGTGCTTTGGAGAATACGTTGACCCCTTCTTCTTTGTGGCAGCCCCTTAGATATTGGAACATTGCTATCATGTCATCCCTAGTCCTTCTTTTCATTAAACTAAACATACCCAATTTCTCCAAGTGATCTTTGCCTGTTTTAGCCTCCAATCCCCTAATCATCTTTGTTGCTCTTCTCTGCACTCTTTGTAGAGTCTCAACATTATTTTATATGTGACGACCAACACTGTTTTATTAAGCAGAAACGACACCACTTGAGCTAGACCCTTTGTCTTCCTTCTTAAGAATATCTGATCATTAAAGTTGATCAGCCAGACCCTGGTACCAAGTTGCTTAGGAATGTTTTTAGAAAGGAGGAAGGTTATTAATAAAATAATGGTTTCGCCTATATTTTAATCTTTAGCAGAACTGTTACTATGACTCCTGAAGATGTATGCATCTTAGGCCTTACAAGGTGTAGCAATCACTTTGGGCTGTGTCATAGGTCAAACCCAGTGGAGATATCTCCTTCCTTGAAGATGACCCTACTTGACCTCAAACCTGGTGTATTTTGTTGGAGTGTGTGTGTGTGTGTGTGTGTGTGTGTGGGCTCAAAGGCTCAAAGAAGTTTTCTTCAGGATCAGCACAAGCTCTGGGAAATAAAGAGGTAAATCTAGAGTTAGTGTTCCTCTCTGTGGATCTCCAGAGTTATTTTTTGATACAGAGCAGAAGAAGGAAGAGAGGTAGGTTTTTCCTTCTCCTACTATAGGACAGGGCTTTTCAACCTTTTCACCCATTGTACCACTTTTAGGATATGGCAACATCCGAGTACCACCAGTCGCCTAGCAAGGTGTCAAAAACTTGATGACCAAAAAAGAAAAGGCGGAAAAGTGATAAAGTACAGGTAGTCCTCGACTTACAACAGTTCGCTTAGTGACTGTTCGAAGTTACAATGGCACTGGAAAAAAGTGCCCCCCAAGCCACAGCCGAGCAAGACACCTGCCTTCACCCCCGGCGGCGCTCTTCCTCCTGTCCGAGGTTTTCATTGTTGTGAGCATTTCTGTTGAGGATTGGCAGCGGGGGTGGGGTGGGGGGGTGTTTGGTTTTTATTCCCCCCGTCTGCTGGGTGGTTGCAGCAGGTTTTGGTCACTTCACATGACCCTGGGACACTGTGACCGTCATAAATATGAATCAGTTGCCAAGCATCTGAATGTAAATCACAAGACCCTGGAGATGCTGCAACATTCCAGCTGATTGGCGCTTCTTCAGGGCTCAGCAGAAGCGCCAGGATCAGCGCTGAGCTCCAGCTGGAGCCTGGCGCTGATCCTGGAGCTTCCACTGAGCCCTGACAGCCCTGAAGAAGCGCTGATCCTGGCGCTTCCGCAGAGCCCTGACAGCCCCGAAGAAGCGCTGATCCTGGCGCTTCCACTGAGCCCTGACAGTCCCGAAGAAGCGACGATCAGCTGGAAAGCAGCACTGATCCTGGCGCTTCCGCTGAGCCCTGACAGCCCTGCAGCTCCAGCCGTCTCTCGCTCAGGCTTGTGCAGTGCTGCCACCGGTTCAGCTCATTCCCCTCCCCCGCTACCACTTTTCTAGGATGGTCGCGTACCACCTGCCAGGTGCCAATGTACCACAGGTGGTACCCGTACCACTGGTTGAAAAGCCCTGCTATAGGAGACTTCTTTTGTTGTTGTTCTTCAGTCACTAAGTCATGTCCAACTCTTTGTGACTCCATGGACCACAGCACGCCATCCCACCTTGTCCTCCACTGTCTCCCATCGCTGCTGCTGCTGCTCTTCCTCCTCCTCCTCCTCCTCCTCCTTTTCTCCACAAACCCCATTCCCTTTTAGCACTGATGATGTTACCTAGTTGGGTCATGAAACATCTGCAAGAAAACTACCAAACTCAGAGAGAGAACCAAGACTCCCCTGTCCTCCTCCTCCTCCTCCTCCTCCTCTACTCCACAAACCCCATTCCCTTTTAGCACTGATGATGTTACCTAGTTGGGTCATGAAAGGTCTGCAAGAAAACCACCAAACTCAGAGAGAGACCCAAGACCCCACTGTCATTGTCCTCCTCCTCCTCCTCTCCCTCCTCCTCCTCCTCCTCCTCCTCCTCCTCCCCCCACCCTTTTTACCACTTCAGGTGTCAAGGGACATCCAAATTCTGGTTCTTGAACTTCTGGCAGCTTCAACCATTGTTATTTGATGCTGTTGTAGAGTATCTTTGATGTTGTCTCTCCGTCTTCCTCTGGGTCTGCCTTATGATCTTTGGCTTCTCATCTTTTGCCATATGCCCATGAATCCCAAGATCTATACCAGGGATAGGCAACCTTGGCTCTTTTATGACTCGTGGACTTCAACTCCCAGAATTCCTGAGCCAGCCACGCTGAGGGGAAAGGGAGAGGTTTCCAAGCTCAACCATGCTGGCTCAGGAATTCTGGGAGTTGAAGTCCATGAGTCATAAAAGAGCCAAGGTTGCCTACCCCTGAATTCTATACCAATCTGTAGCAGAACTGTATTTTCGTCAGTCTGATGCTGCCATCTTGCTCGGATAAAGAACCATACCACGTGTGAAGCCCGAAAGGAGCTTTACTGGTAATCTATCACAACCTGCCATGGGCTAGCTATCTCAATGACTTTAAGATGTAATGAGATTCTAATGACTATTCAATAGCCTATACCCGCCACGCTACTCCGAAATCCTTCTATTGATTGGAGTAAGGCATGCTAATTGAACACCCCAAAAGTTGCCTCAGGAAACTCTCGTTCTCATTTGTTGCACTTGTACACTTGAAAAGAATCCATTTCAGTTAAACAGCTTATTAGCTAAAACCTCTCCCTCCTCCATCAGTTCGGCTTCCTTCTGTAGGGACAGCCGGTTCGATGGCGGATTGAGAAAAGCTGAAAGATGCATTTGGTTTGATGCTGAGGCTGCAGAATGGAACTTTGATGAAGTCAGAGGCATTAGATGTCCATGGAGGTTCCCAGTCATCTCCAGGTCAGGGCTGTCCCAAAGGTGCTTTTTTTTAAACAGGCAACTGGACTTTCTTTGTTTTTCCTTGGAGACATTTCACTTCCCATCGAAGAAGCTTCTTCAGTTCTTCTGCAGTGTTTCTAGAAAGCCGTTCATACTTCCGCCCCATTTGAAGGGGGTTCATCCCAAACTGCATAGCTAAATGTTTATGGAGGTTCTCAGTCATCCAGGTCATGGTTGTCCCAAAGGTGCCTTTTCAAGAGGCAGATGGACTTTCTTTGTTTTCCTTGAAGACGCTTCACTTCCCATCGAAGAAGCTTCTTCAGTTCTTCTGCAATGTTTTCTGGAAATCTGTTCATACTTACGCCCCATTTGAAGGGGGTTCATCCCAAACTGCATAGCTGAATGTTTATGGAGGTTCTCAGTCATCCAGGTCATGGTTGTCCCAAAGGTGCCTTTTCAAGAGGCAGCTGGACTTTCTTGTTTTCTTTGAAGACGTTTCACTTCTCATCCAAGAAGCTTCTTCAGTTCTTCTGCATTGTTTTCTGGAAATTCGTTCATGTTCCCTCACCATTTGAAGGGGGTTCATCCCAAAGGGCATGGCTAAATGCCTATGGAGGTTCTCCATCATCCAGGTCATGGTTGTCCCAAAGGTGCTTTTTCAAGAGGCAACTGGATTTTCTTGTTTTTCTTTGAAGATGTTTCATTTCTCATCCAAGAACTGAAGAAGCTTCTTGCGTGAAAAATGAAGCATCTTCAAGGAAAAACAAAGAAAGTCCAGTTGCCTCTTGAAAAAGCACCTTTGGGACAGAGCCATTAGAGATACTCCTCAAACTACTACCAATCTCTTAACAACTATTTGAAATTGCTGTCAGGGAATTGTGTCAGGGAATGGCGCAGCAGGTGTCCAAATGAAGTCAAAGACTCTGACATTTATCATGAACATGTTTGATTTTATTGATTAACCCAGGTAACATACATAATGGTTTTGATTTATTAAAGGGGATGTTGTATTATTAAATAGATGGTTTAATATGGTGGGAAATAGACCACTTTCAGGAAATAGAACAAGATTATATTCAAAGAGATAAAATGTGTATTTTGGATATTATATTTTGTTATGAATCGAGACAAGGGAAATCTTGGTTACCCAAAGCCTGAAAATTATAAATATCAAAGGTTAAATTGGAATATTGATGAGCAACTAAAAATTGGGCAAAAATTAATAACAGGATATGGATTGTTTATGAAGATTGAGTGTAATTAAGATATGTATAAGCTAAAATATTATTGATCAATGCAATAATGATGTTTTTATTGAGTTGATATAACTGGAATTGTACTAGCTTGAATACGAGGCAGTAAATGTTAAGGGAAAGAGAGAAGAAATATCTGATGTTGTAACTTGAGATTTGCAATAAAGATTTTGTTATCGAACTATTGATTAACCCAGTCACCACGTTGCTTTTTAAATACTTAAGTGTAAAACTGGAAAATTAATAAAATATTATATATATAAAAAAAGACGCTGACATGAACTTGTAGTTTTATATAAATAAAGATATATTTACATCTATATTTCCAGAAAACTAGATAGTCAGGCAAACAGGACCATCATGAGGTAAATCACGGAGCGTACAGGACACACAGAAGAAAAAAGGCGGGAAAAAAGGGAAACTCCCCCTCCACACCCAAAGCAACCTATCACAGCGCAGATTGCCTCACGCAGTAGCCAGCACTCTCCAAACAATCAGCTATAACTGTGTGTTCTGACTCACTGCACAACCCCATTGCCCCAGCTACTAAATTTAAATATCTTAACACTTTGACATTAAGTTGGCATATCTAGGTAAAGGTTTCCCTTGTCTAGTCATGTCCGACTCTAGAGGGCAGAGGGAGCCAGCGTTGTCTGAAGATGCCTCCATGATCATGTGGGCAGCATGACTCTATGCTGAGGCGCACAGAACGCTGTTACCTTCCCATCGAAGTGATAACTATTTATCTACTTGCATTTTCATGCTTTCGCACTGCTAGGCGGGCCAGAGCTGGAGCACGTAATGGGAACTCACCCCGTTGTGCGGCTCTCGGGTCTTGAATCTGGGCTGTCCGTTTTCCAGAAGACAAGCTCAGTGTCTTTAACCGTTGAGCCATGGAGTATATGAATTGTGTTTCCAAACAACTTTGTCATCTGGATCTGAGAAGGTCCATACAGGTTCATATCCATGTGTTTGGGAGCCAGGAAGTCTACAGTGTAAACACCGAGTAGTTTGGCTGCCTGAAATTGCTAGTTTGTTTAGTTCACGCTTTTGTGCTGTCCAGGGTGTAACACAGGGGGCAAACTAGCTCCACACAAGATGGTTGATGGTGTTCCCCTAGTCCAGGGGTAGGCAACCTTGGCTCTTTTATGATTCGTGGACTTCAACTCCCAGAATTCCTGAGCCAGCATGGCTCAGCTTGGAAACCTCTCCCTTCCCCTCAGCGTGGCTGGCTCAGGAATTCTGGGAGTTGAAGTCCACAAGTCATAAAAGAGCCAAGGTTGCCTACCCCTGCCCTAGTCCTTCTTGTTAGACTAGACATACCCAATTTCTGCAACCGTTCTCCATATATTTTAGCCTCCCATCCAGGAAATTTCTCCCTGGTTCTAGGGTACTTCTTTCCTTGATTAGTTTCCATCCATTGCTTCTTGTCCTGCCTTCAAGTGTTTCGGAGAATAGGTTCCCCCCCTTTCTTTGTGGCAGCCCTTCAAATATTAGAAAACTGCTCTCATGTCACCCCTATTATTTCCCCTTGTTGGACTAAACATACCCAGTTCCTGCAACCGTTCTTCATATGTTTTAGCCTCCAGTCCAAGAAATTTCTTCTTAGTTCTAGGTTGCTTCTCTCCTTGATTAATTTCCATCTCTTGCTTCTTGTCCTACCTTCAGGTGCTTTGGAGAATAGCTTGACTCCCTCTTCTTCATGGCAGCCCCTGAGATATTGGAAAACTGCTATCATGTCTCTTCTAGTCTTTCTTTTCATTAAACCCTAACCCCCTGCTCAGGCAGGAAACCCTATTCCATTTCAAACAAATGGTTGTCCAGTCTCTTCTTAAAAACTTCCAGTGTTGGAGCATTCACAGCTTCTGGAGGCAAGTTGTTCCACTGATTAATTGTTCTCACTGTCAGGAAATGTCTCCTTAGTTCCAGGTTGCTTCTCTCCTTGATTAATTTTCATCTGTTGCTTCTTGTCCTGCCTTTGGGTGCTTTGGAGAATAGGCTGACCCCCTTTGCTTTGTGGCAGCCCCTCAAATATTGCAAGACTGCTATCACGTCACCCCTAGTCGAAGAAGAGGGCAACCAACAGTAAGGTGGATGGACTTGGTTATGGCGATGATGAATGCACCTTTAGAAGACTTGAAGGAGCAGGTTAGAGACAGATCACCGTGCAGAAAATTTATTTACATGTTTGCTAAATGTCAGCCCTGACTTCATGGCACATACTCAATCATTACTCTAAGTCCTGTTCAGTGAGATAGCCAAATGGATAATAGAAGTTTAGATCTTTCCTACTTCAAGTACCACATCTGTGCTCTGCTCTTACAACCTTTATGTTTCAAAAGCTGGCAGATTGTCAAGAAATATCTTTTTATTTTTCTATTTTTTTACACCTGCTCCTGCCCTGAAATGATTCAATTGACACGGCCTGAGTTTTTCTATTTTATCTGACTCCAACTATTTTATCCAAAGGCGAGCAGACCTAAATAGGCTTTCTTCATTTCTCTATCACTTTCCAAAGGATATTTTCAGGCTGATTCTTATTCTCCCCCCCCCCCCTCCACACACACACACACCGTCTGAATTTCTATTTTAAAAATCTGAGGAAGAGACTCTCAAACCATTTATGGACAGTGGGGAGTTACACTTATTTTCATAGCTGCGTCAAATGGCTGCAAATTTGAATCCGGCTTTTGCAATAAAAATGTCCCACTTGCTTCTAACAGTATCAATTGCCTGAGCAGGAAACTTCCTGGAATGATCATGGAGCTCTCTAATAACATACTACTTCCAGGAAGGTTGCAGGGAGCAGCTGCCGATAAAAAGCACCAGGTTATCGTATTGTGATATGACTGGGAGTTGGTTATCCAATGGACGGCTATATAAATGTTTTAAACGCTAACCATATACATGTGTTTAATTTTATATGTGTAAAATTTAGAGGGTCAGTTTTGTCTAGTGGTTAAGGCACCGAGGGAGCAAGCAGGGGACAGTGAGTTCTAGTTCCACTTTAGCCATGAAAGCCAGCTGGGTGACTTTGGGCCAATCACCAGGAGATGGTGAGTTCTAGTTCTGCGCTAGGCATTAAAACCAAGTAAGTGACTTTGGGCCAATCACCAGGAGACAATGAGTTCTAGTCCCAATTGAGGCATGAAAATCAGCTGGGTGACTTTGGGCCAATCACCAGGAGACAGTGAGTTCTAGTCCCAATTGAGGCATGAAAATCAGCTGGGTGACTTTGGGCCAATCACCAGGAGACAGTGAGTTCTAGTCCCAATTGAGGCATGAAAATCAGCTGAGTGACTTTGGGCCAATCACCAGGAGATGGTGAGTTCTAGTCCCAATTTAGGCATGAAAATCAGCTGGGTGACTTTGGGCCAATCACCAGGAGATGGTGAGTTCTAGTCCCAACTTAGGCATGAAAGTCTGTTGGGTGACTTTGGGCCAATCACCAGGAGACGATGAGTTCTAGTGTGACTTTAGGTATGAAAGCCGGCTGAGTGATCTTGGGCTAGTCCCTCTTTTTCAGTCCAACCTACCTTACAGGGTTGTTGTTTTGCGGAAAACAGGAGGAGGACGGTGTTTTAGATATGTTTGTTTTCTTGAGTTATTTGTAAAAATATTAAGGGTGGAAAACAAACAAACAAACAAATAAGAATGCAAACGGATTTTTTTTAAAAGGGTAAAATTAATGCTAGCCAGATCAAACCTTGTTACTGCTTATTTTCTAAGAATCTGCAGGAATGCATAATTCATTCCCCAAAGTAGGTGGCTGTGGCTGGCAGACTGATTAACTGCCCCATTTAAAGCTTCTTGAGCGCGTGAAAATTGCACTGAGATTTGCAAAGGCAACAGGGCATGCGTTGTTCAGCAACAGATCATATTAATCCAGGGTTTGATTTACGCGGCTCTCTTGGCGTTGGGAGGGAAAATATAATGTACAATTAAGCCAGCTTTGCACGTGAATGGCAACAACGGCTCACGTCTGTGCTGTTTTCTGTGCTTACAAGAGAAAGCAAAAATATATCCAGGCAATTATTCCAAACGTGCTTTTTCAAAAGGCAACTGGACTTTCTTTGTTTGTTTTTTTCCTTGAAGATGTTTCGCTTCTTATCCAAGAAGCTTCTTCAGTTCTGACTGAATGTGGAGAATGGAAGGATTTAAATGGATAAATATACCCATAAATATTTATATGGATATGTTCAGACTTCAACAATAGGCCCTATCCAAGAAAATGAAATTTTAGGTGGAGAAAAGCAAGGTTTTACGCTTAGGCAGGAAAAACCAAAGTTACAAGTACAGATTGGGTGAGACCAGGCTCAAAAACAGCAACTGTGAGAGGGACCTTGGAGTCCTAATGGACGATCACTTGACTATGAGCCAGCAGTGTGCAGCAGCAACCCAAAAAGCTAATACAATCCTTGGTTGTATAAACAGAGGCGTAGAATCAAAATCACGTGAAGTATTAGTACCGCTTTATAAAACCCTTGTGAGACCACACCTGGAACACTGCATCCAATTTTGGTCATCACTATTACAAAAAAGATGTTGAGAGTTTGAAAAAAATGCAGAGAAGAGCAATGGGGATGATTAAAGAACTGGAGATAAAAACATATGAAGAACGATTGCAGGATTTGGGTTTGGCTAGTCTAGAGAAAAGAAGGACTAGGGGGGACATGATAGCAATATTCCAGTATCTGAGGGGCTGCCACAAAGACGAGGGGGTCAACTTATTTTCCAAAGCACCCGAAGGCAAGACAAGAAACAATGGATGGAACTTAATCAAGGAGAGAAGCAACCTGGAACTAAGGAGAAACTTCCTAACAGTGAGGACAATTAACCAGTGG
This sequence comes from Azemiops feae, assembly GCA_023970755.1. Lineage (NCBI taxonomy): Eukaryota > Metazoa > Chordata > Lepidosauria > Squamata > Viperidae > Azemiops > Azemiops feae. The sequence goes on from JALGBA010002508.1 coordinate 30,717, forward strand.
AAAGGGTTGCCTTCAGAAGCTGTGGGTGCTCCATCACTGGAGGTTTTTAAGAAGAGACTGGACAGCCACTTGTCTCAAATTGTACAGGGTCTCCTGCTTGAGTGGGGAGTCAGACTAGAAGACCTCCAAGATCCCTTCCAGCTCTATTCCGATTGATTGACTGACCTGGATGACTGAGAATCTCCATAGACATCTCCAGGCAATTGAGAAGACGGACAGAAGGACAATAGGCAGCAATGATTGGGATCCATCTGCCGAACAGACAACTCTTCAGCATGAATTCATCCTATCCCTAATCATAAAATTGACGTATTTTTCTCATCCTGGTGAACAGATTACAGAATTGGGACTACATAACGTCGCCTGAACAGGATTTTGCAAAAGCCTCACCGTTACATAGACGAACTCCCAGGAGGGCAGTTCAAGCATCTGACGTGGCCAAGCGTTCTCCCTTTTGCCTGCTCACGTGACAAATTTCATTCAAGCTGTCTCTTTATTCCGGCAGTTCAAGGGGAGGCAGGGACAGAAGGAAGGAATGGAGCACAGATGTTGGTTTTCTCTTTTTATCTGAAGCCGGGAGATCAAACACAGAAGCGCCCGGCCTTGTCGTGAATCAGTGCCATCTAATTGTGCCATTCCTAAAGGTATTGTACACGATCAAGCCCGTCCTATCGCAAGCGGGAATTCCCAGAGCCCGGAAATAAATAAATAATAAAAAATGGCAATGCCAGGGTTTCTGCAACAAAATCCAGGATAAATTAAAATTGCAATCCAATAGAAGCAGCCCTCGATTTACACCCGTTCATTGGGTGACCATTCAAAGTTGCAACAGCACTGGGGGGGGGAAGGGACTTATGAGCGTTTTTCACACTTACGACCGTTTGCGGCATCCCCGTGGTCACGTGATCGGAAATGCAGACGCTTGGCAACTGACCCGTATTTATGACGGTTGCAATCTCCCGGGGTGACGTGATCCCCTTGGGCGACCTTTTGACAAGCAGAGTCAACGGGGAAACTTAACGACTGCAGCGATTCACTTAATAACGCGAAAGGTCATGCAATGGGACAAAATCCACTTAACAAATGTGTCACTTAGCGACAGGGATTTTGAGCAGCCGAGGCCTGCCTGTTCAATGCAATGCAACGCAACGGTTTATGCAGCAAATCCAGAGTGAAGGACTTTCTGGCCAGATCCCTAATCATCTCACCAGAGAAGGTTCAAAAGAGGAAATGGAAAAGAGATGGAAAGACAGACTGGAAAACGGCAGCAAATTGAAATTGTGGCTTAGCGGAGGATTGTTGGAGCCGTGTTCCTCTGGTCCTCTTCCTGATGATTGTCAAACAAAAATGTAGAGGAAGAGAGTTCTTGGATGACGACGACAACAACAACAACAACAACAACAACAACAACAACAACAACAACAACAATAATAATAATAATAATAATAATAATAATAATAATAATAATAATAATAATAATAATAATAATAATAATAATAATAATAATAATAATAATAATAATAATAATAATAATAATAATAATAATAATAATGTTGGAAGGGACCTTGGAGGTCTTCTAGTCCAGCCCCCTGCTCAGGCAGGAAAGCCTATACCATTTCAGACAAATGGCTGTCCAGTCTCTTCTTAAAAACTGTTGGAGCATTCACCGCTTCTGGAGGCAGGTTGTTCCATTGATTAATTGTTCTAACTGTCAGGAAGTTTCTCCTTAGTTCTAGGTTGCTTCTCTCCTTGATGAGTTTCCATCTGTTGCTTCTTGTCCTGCCTTCAGGTGATTTGGAGAATAGCTTGACTGCCTCTTCTTTGGGGCAGCCCCTGAGATACTGGAACACTGCTATCATGTCCCCCCTCGTCCTTCTTTTCATTAAACTAGACATACCCAATTCCAGCAACCGTTCCTTGTATGTTTTAGCCTCCAGTCCCCTGATCATCTTTGTTGCTCTTCTCTGTACTCTTTCTAGAGTCTCAATGTCTTTTTTACATCGTGGTGACCAAAACTGGATGCAGTATTCCAAGTGTGGCCTTACCAAGGCATTGTAAAGCAGTATTAATACTTCATGTGATCTTGATTCTATCCCTCTGTGGATGCAGCCTAGCACTGTGTTGGCTTTTTTGGCAGCTGCAGCACACGGCTGGCTCCTATTTAAGTGATTGTCCACTAGGACTCTGATATCCCTCTCACAGTTATTGCTATTCAGCCAGATACCACCTGTTCTGTACCTGGGCATTTGGTTTTTCTTGCCTAAATGTAGGATGAGATCTGGAGGAGGCAGCAGTGATGCCATAAGATATTTCCCTCTAATTTTTCATGCTGGAAATGTTGGAGAACCCTTGGTGTTTCCAAAATCCAGGGAGAAATGGATTGGACTGCAACCTTGATATGGATGTCTTGAATGCAATATAAGGTAAACAAAGCGCTCTGTGTATTGTAGGTCATCCTATTCCAGTCTTGGGTTTTATCGTTTAACTGTTAAAAAAAATGATCCAATCTACCCTGGGAACTACATATAGGGAAGGTGGAAATTTGCATTTTTTCCTTCCTTCCTTCCTTCCTTCCTTCCTTCCTTCCTTCCTTCCTTCCTTCCTTCCTTCCTTCCTTCCTTCCAGTCTTTCTTTCTTTGTATTCTTTCTTTCTTTCTTTCTTTCTTTCTTTCTTTCTTTCTTTCTTTCTTTCTTTCTTTCTTTCTTTCTTTCTTTCTTTCTTTCTTTCTTTCTTTCTTTCTTTCTTTTTCTTCCTTCCTTCCTTCCTTCCTTCCTTCCTTCCTTCCTTCTTTCTTTCTTTCTTTTTTCTTTCTTTCTTTCTTTCTTTCTTTCTTTCTTTCTTTCTTTCTTTCTTTCTTTCTTTCTTTCTTTCTTTCTTTCTTTCTTTCTTTCTTTCTTTCTTTCTTTCTTTCTTTCTTTCTTTCTCTCTCTGTTTTCTAAAGAGGTTCCAGTTGTGACATAGAACTATGATTATTTAAACAAAACAAAGGTTTGGATGAAATGGTTGTATTTATTTTATACAAAATTGTATTGTTATGGGGGGGAAAAAATGGAAAAGAAACAAAATGAGCCAAAAGGCTAGATACAGACGAAACATTGTTCTGAGGTTTCGTGAACATTCATTATAATGTTACACAATCATTAACAACAACAAATTAATGTTAATTAATTGACATTAATTAGCAACAAATTAACGCAGCGAAGAATTCTAAATGGTTTTGCTTCTGCGGGGCAAATTACCTCACAGAGTGACAGAGTATGAGATAATCCTATAAAAGTGGAAGGCTCACTTTGAATTCCCACAATTAAGAGATAAAAGGGTTGCTTCTAGCAATCCAGGGCATGCTGTTCTCAAGCCAGGGTGGAAGATCTGAACCAATCACAATATATCAGTCACGAAAAACGTATCATATTTATTTGAAATTTATCTGAAATGGTATAGGGTCTCCTGCTCAAGCAGGATTGTATGATACAGTGGGCAAGGATATAACTTTGGATATAATGTGATTCTTGAACAACGGGAGAGTATATGTGGACGGAAGGTTTAAAATTCACACTAAATGACAATTTAAAAGGAAATTTTTATAAGATGATGTACCGTTGGTATTTATCACCAGACAAGTTATCTAGAATGTATAAAAGGGCTTCAAATGAACATTGGAAATGTAAGTGTAAAGAAGGGACCTTTTATCGTTTATGGTGGACACATGATAAAGCAAAGAAATATCGGAGTAGCTTTTATATCCTAACACAGAAAATTCTGAAAGCATAAAGATAAAGATGAAACCAGAAACTTTTCTTTTGGGCTTAATGGAAAAAAGACTTGGGGGGGGGGGGAAATTAGAACTTTGATCTTATATATGTTGACAGCAGCAGGACTCTTGTACGCACAAAAATGGAAGGACATTTCGATTCCCACTATCGACGGATGGCTGCAGAAGCTGATGGAGCTGGCAGAGATGGCTAAATTGACTGTTTTGATTAAAGAACAGAATATAAGTTACTTTTGTTTCTACTTGGAGACCGATGGATGATAGGATGAAAGATAGATGGATGGATGGATGGGATGATGGGATGAGATAGATCAGTGGTGGCGAACCTATGGCACGGGTGCCAGAGGCGGCACTCAGAGCCCTCTCTGTGGGCACGTGTGCTGTCGCCCCAGTCCTAGGCGTTCAGCTGGGTTTTATAAAACCTTTTCGCTTTAGGCCTCCGCCACCGTGTGCAAAAAAAAAAAGGGTTCAATCAGTCAATTTCAACTTCTCCCGGGAAAAAAAAAGATCTTGCAAAGTTGGAATTGATTGATTGAACTTTTTAGTCCCACCCAGTCTGCCGTTACCACCACAGCCATGCCACCCAATGGGCCACGCCCACCCAATGGGCCACGCCCACCCGGCACTCGACGATGCATAACTGGATTTGGGGTTGCAGTTTGGGCACTCGGTCTCTAAAAGGTTCGCCATCACTGATATAGATAGATAGATAGATAGATAGATAGATAGATAGATAGATAGATAGATAGATAGATAGATAGATAGATAGATAGATAGATAGATAGATAGATAGATAGGATAGGAGATAGATAGATAGATAGATAGATAGATAGATAGATAGATAGATAGATAGATAGATAGATAGATAGATAGATAGATAGATAGAAAAAATAGAATAGAATAGAATAGAATAGAATAGAATAGAATAGAATAGAATAGAATAGAATAGAATAGAATAGAATAGAATAGAATAGAATAGAATAGAATAGAATAGAATAGAATAGAGACAGACAGACAGACAGACAGACAGGGGGGGTCTCCTGCTTATTTTTAGACGTTAAAGCACATTATAAAGAGCCCATCTGAAAAAAAGAGAGAGAGATTTATGGCGATGCCATCAGGGAACATTTAAACCCACCCACATAAAAGCTCTAGAAGTTATGGACCAGCCAGCTGTCTAAATAGACATCTGGAAACGATCTCAAAACACTGGATGCCTCCAGGGAAGCCCAACAGCCACCGAGGGGAAGGGGTTGATTTGAAGCCACTATCTTGCAGCCATCATATATCTTAATCTCATAAGGGGCTGTCAAACTTATTTTCCCCATTAATTCACACTTTATCATAACAATTAGTCATTTGTGAAATTACAGCACACAATTTGTTAGTGCATGCATTTGCAATTTGCAGCTTGCAATTAGTGCTCGCAATTGTCTGGCAGGGGGCCAGCAAAAGGTTTCTGGCTGGCAGGCCGTTTCCCGACTCTTTTGGATTCTCTGCCCTTCTTCCTTTTTACACTTAGCTTGAGAGGCAGTTTGGTCTAGTGGTTAAGCCCTCAGGCCAGAAACTGGGAGTCTATAAGTTCTACTCCTGCCTTAGGCAACCAAACCAACTTGGGCCAGTCACTCTCTCTTAACCCTAGGAAGGAGCATAAAACATAGAACATATAATAGAGTTGAAAGGGATCTGGGAGGTCTTCTAGTCTAACCCCTGCTGGAGCAGGAGACCTTATATAATTTCAGACAAATGGTTGTCCAGTCTCTTTTTTTTTGAAAGCCTCCAGTGATGGAGCACCCACAGCTTTTAAAGGCAAGCTGTTCCACTGGTTAATTGCTCTCACCATTAGTAAATTTCTCCTTGGTTCTAGGTTGCTTATCTCCTTGATGAATTTCCAACCATTGTTTCTTGTTTTGCATATTGATGCTTTGGAAAATACTTTGACATCCCCCCCCCCCACGTCATCTTTGTAGGAGCTCCTCAAATATTGGAACACTGCTTTTATGTCCCCCCCCCACCTGTCCTTCTTTTCACTAGACTCGACATACCCAATTCCTGTAACCGTTCTTCGTATGTTTTAGCCTCCAGCCCCCTAATCATCTTTGTTGCTTTTCTCTGCACTCTTTCCAGAGTCTCAACATCTTTTTTGTATTGTGGTGACCAGCACTGGATGCTGTATTCCAAGTGTTGCCTTAACAAGGCATTGTAAAGTGGTGCTAACACTTCACGTGATCTTGATTCTATCCCTCTGTTAATGCAGCCCAGGACTGCGTTGGCTTTTTTGGATGCTGCCGCACACTGTTGGCTCATATTTAAGTGATTGTGTCCACTTCTGAAAAAAAAAACTTACCAACAAACCTGCAGGGACTTGTCCCGGCAGGTTTCCAGATCCAAGGAGGGAAGCATGTTCCAAAGAGGAGAAGCTGCGGGCACAATAAATAAAGTAGTTTTCTTGAACCCACCCACTGATGATTAATAGAACCAGATTCTGCACATTTAATATGGTCTGGTCCTTGCGCTTCCTGACTGATGACTTTAGCAAGTTGGAACGCAAGTTTTAAAAAATGTGACTTTGATGAATAAGCGCCTTAACTAGATTAAAATCACAGCTCCTGAGAAATACGCATTTAAATGAAGCCAGCAAAAGTTCCTGAATATGATATGCTTTGATATTATTGAGAAGCTTAAGGAAAGAACAAAGAAGGCCATTGCATACCTTACGTTCCTGCAAATCCAGATTCACCCAGAAAAGCACAAAGAGCTCTCGGAAAAAACTTGTGTTAGGCCAAACGGACAAATACTTTGAACTGCAAATTAGGTTTCGTTTTCTCGTACGGTTACGTCCTCATCATCGCCATCTTTTCTGTGGCAGGACTTGGGTTTGGCTAGTCTAAAGAAAAGAAGAAAAAGAGGGGACATAATAGCAGTATTCCAGTATCTGAGGGGCTGCCCCAAAGAAGATGGGGTCAACTTATTTTCCAAAGCACCTGAAGGCAGGACAAGGAACAATGGATGGAAGAGAGAAGCAACCTGGAACTAAGGAGAAACTTCCTAACAGTGGGGACAATTAACCAGTGGAACAGCTTGCCTGCAGAAATCGTGGGTGCTCCATCACTGGAGGTTTTTAAGAAGAGACTGGAGAGTCACTTGTCTATAATGGGTATAGGGTAATCTGCTTGAGCAGGGGGTTGGACTAGAAGATCTTCAAGCTCCCTTCCAACTCTGCTATTCTGTATCCTGTATCCTGTATCCTGTATCCCGTATCCCGTATCCCGTATCCCGTGTCCCGTGTCCAGTATCTTTTCCTTTCCTTTCCTTTCCTTTCCTTTCCTTTCCTTTCCTTTCCTTTCCTTTCCTTTCCTTTCCTTTCCTTTCCTTTCCTTTCCTTTCCTTTCCTTTCCTTTCCTTTCCTTTCCTTTCCTTTCCTTTCCTTCCCTTCCCTTTCCTTTCCTTTCCTTTCCTTTCCTTTCCTTTCCTTTCATTTTGTTTCCCTCCCCTTCCCCTTCCCCTTCTTTCTTTTCTCTCTCCTCTCCTCTCCTCTCCTCTCCTCTCCCCTCTCCCCTCTTTCTTAATAGATTTTCTATCATTTCAATGACTGCAACCCCTGTGAACTGATAGAAAATAAACCTGAAGGGACATCATTATTACATTTATCAATAAATTTTTGGCTTATACGTATCTTACTTACATTCAATCTTCATAAACAATCCATATCCTGTTTTAATTTTTACCCAGTTTTTAGTTTCTCATCAATATTCCAATTTAACCTTAGATATTTATAATTTTCAGGCTTTGGGTAACCAAGATTTTCCTTGTTTCAATGCATAACAAAATATAATATCCAAAATACACATTTTATCTATTTGAATGTAATCTTGTTCTATTTCCTAAGAGTTATCTATTTCCCACCATATTAAATCATCTACTTAATAATACAATATTCCCTTTAATAAATCAAAACCATTATGTATGTTACCTGGGTTAATCAATAAATGGCTAGTCTTTTGAGCCCCCCCCCCATAATCCGACGCTAAATGACCATCTTAGGATCCCCCCACTTTGGCATTATTCTGCAACTTTCAAATGTTTAACCCTAATTTAATTTTTAATTTCTAATCTCCATTTTTATATGTTGTTTGATTGGTGAGATGATACGGTACATCATCCAGAGCCCCTCTTTTGAGGGAGATATGAAATATAAATAAATGAATAAAATACGGCTTAATTACCTCAGCAGGACAACTGAGGTAAATATAAGCATTTGTTTTTGAGGTAAACGAAAATATCATCCAGGTGGTCCTTGACTTACAATCCTTCATTTAGTGACTGTTCAAAGTTACAACCACCTTGACAAAAGGGACAGGTCCTCACACTTACAACGGTCCTCGCGGTCATGGGATCAAAATTCAGGCGCCTAGCAACCGGCATGTATTTATGATGGCGGCCGTGTTCCAGGGTCATCCAGTTGCCATTTGCGACTTTTCCAGCTGGCTTCCGAAAAGCAAAACCAATGGGGGAAGCTGGATTCCCTTAATGACCATGTGATTCGCTTAATGACTACATAATGATGGCACTTCATAACTGTGGCAAAAAGTTCATAAAATCGGTCAAGATTCAGTGAACAATCGCCTTACTTAGTTACAGAAAATATGGTCCCGACTGTGTTTGTAAACCGGGAAAATACCTGATATAAAACAGCCTTAACCTAGTTACTAAATTACCGTATTTTCCCCAAAATAAGGCTGGGTTTTATATTAATTTTTGCTCCAAAAGATGCATTAGGGCTTATTTTCCGGTTAGGGCTTATATTTGGGGAAATATGTGTGGGATTCATTGTCTAGTTGAAATAAAAATCACCAGCCAAAATTTCCAAGAGAAAACAATGATAATTTATTCGTACTCCTTTGCAAAGGGGGTGCTCCTTCTGCATTCAAGTACACAGTGGACACACTTTAAATCAGGGGTCTTCAAACTTGTCCCTTTTATGACTTGTGGACTTCAACTCCCAGAATTCCTCAGCCAGGCACGCCTGGCTGAGGAATTCTGGGAGTTGAAGTCCACAAGTCATAAAAGGGACAAGTTTGAAGACCCCTGGATTAAATCTTCAATATTAATTCTTTATATTCTTCATTGCCGTTACAAATTTACCTCCCACCTCTTCTTCATTGGCTTAGTAATTGTACTGTAATCAAGCCATCACAACCTATCCAAAGCTCCTAAAATGAATACATTATCTCCGCCCCTGATTACTTCACCCACTCCCCTAATTCTATCGTCCTCGACCCTTATTTACAAATTTCCTTTTATCGTTGTCTCTAAACTTGCTATCAGATCAGTAAATCTTATAGATGCTTCATTACCCAAACTAGATAACTGCATTCATCATGGAACCGAAGACTAAATATTTTGGATACGTGAAGACAAGAATCACTGGAGATGTTCTGATGCTTGCAAATTAGGAAAACTACTGGAATTGGGTAAGTCTAGTCTAGTGAAAAGAAGGATTGGGGTGACAATGTCCCAATACTTGAGGGACTGCCACAAAAAAGAGGGGGGTCAACCTATTCTCCAAAGCAGGTCAAGAAACAATGAATGAAAACTAATCAAGGAGAGAAGCAACCTAGAACTAAGGAGAAATTTCCTGACAGTGAGAACAATTAACCAGGTTAACAACTTGCCTCCAGAAGTTGTGGGGGCTCCATCTCTGGAGGTCTTTGAGAAGAGACTGGACAGCCACTTTTCTGGAGTGTTGTAGGGTTTCCTGCTTGGGTAGGTGGTTGGACTAGAAGACCTCCAAGGTCCCTTCCAACTCTGTTATTCTATATTCTATAAATTCTGGTTAGGACCGGTTTTCAGCATAGCAGAGGCCTTCCTAGATACAATTCTCAAGCTTCAAGCTAGGCTCACAAGATTAAAATATATGTACAATTGTATTTGCTCCACAGGCTAGCATGTCTTCTCCCAGTTCTGTAAAAACAATAAGCTCTTTTTCCCACATACGTTACTAAATGCATCCGTCTGGCTGACGATCTTAACTGGGGCTTATTTTTGGGGTGCGGCTTATATAATTACTATATCAATTAATAATATAGTTCCTTGATCTTCTCTTCTCCAGCAGTATTCTCCTTCTTCAACAATAAACAAATATAATTTTTGATATTTGATATTTTCCACATGTAAATGATTAAATATAAACATTTTCTTCCATATTTATACCAACAATAATAGCGTCCATATGTAGCATTTTCTTTCTTATCAACTTACGTTATTTTCGTAAAAACCATCTTATTGATTCACCATATATCTTGGGAAAGCCAAGGGAAATCATCAAAACAATTAAAAAACGAAAGTTAGAATATTTCGGACATGTGATGCGACACCCAGAGAACTACGGCATACTCCATTTAATCCTCCAGGAAAAGATTGAAGGCAAACGAGGTCCAGGCAGAAGAAGAACATCATGGCTTCAAAATCTAAGGGACTGGTTTGGACAAAACTCAGCAGCACTTTTTCGTGCGGCTGCTGATAAAAACAGGATCGCCAACAGGATCGCCAACGTCCGATAACGGATATGGCAGAAGAAGAAGAAGAATATCTTATTTTCATGAATCTTGTTTAAGCGCAATTTCTCCTTAATATTCAAACAACTACCTGAAGCAAACTCGTGACTCACAAGAGCTCATAACAGCCTCTTAGCATGTTAAGAGAACAGCCCAACTCAGGTTTCATTTCCCGAATCCTGTAGCTCTGCTCTATTTCCCTCGCAAAAGCCCACATCTGTTTCCCTCCACCCTGTTAAATCCTGCATCCTCAGCAAACATCCCCGGATCCCCATATGTAGAGCAGCAAGCAGCTGCAAAGTACATCTTTGGAACCCCAAGCCACAATTATCTTCGGAGGTTGTAAGAACACCCCCAAGTGACTTGCTATTACTTTGTAATAATGGAAGGAAAGGGAGCGTTGATTCAGGATTAGCTGGAGATCATCCCAATCATACAAATTAGCTCTGCAGGGATCAGGGAATCAAGTAGCTCTTTCTCGTGGAGGAATATGGAAGGTGATTATATCCAAGTATGCATTTCTCCGCGGGGGGAAACTGAGCCCTTGAAGTCCTAATTAAGAAGCTGTGTTGGAATATACCGCCATGTTCTGGACCAACCAGTAGCTAAGAACTGTATGTTAGGATGTTTAGCATTTATAGGGTTAAGCGCTGTTTCCTTAGGAGATGGCTTATGGGTAATGTAGTTAAGCAGTCAGTTTATCTAGTCAGTGGGAGGAGTTCAAAAGTTTAGGACTGTACTTCCTGGCTCTGTGCCATTGTTTGATTCTCTTCACTTTGGGACCCAGCCTCATGGCTCGGACATCATTCAACATGTGATTAGCATTTATTCAACACGTATGTTATAATACAGGACAGGAGGACATCACTGTCTTTCAACCTAATGATATGGACTCAGATTAATATTGCATTCCAGACGTATTTCATCTTAATCGTGAGTTGTTGACTATCTCTGTGAATAAAGTATTCTTCTTTGATCTGTTCATTCGAGTAAATTGCTACCTGTCTACACGGAAGTAAGCTCACGACTGTGGAAACAGGATAGTTGAAAGACAACGTTAAAATTCTGTGCCTTGTATGGAAGTCAAAAGTAAATTCATTAATCTTCTTCGTATCAGCTTGGATGCAGTAAAGTTAATGCAATTCTCTAGTTGAAATCAGTGATTACCTTCACGTTAGCTTGGAATGTTTCAAGTAAAGGACTGTAAATATTCTTTGCATTGTTCTGAAGACGCTAGTGAATCTGTTTGCCAGCCAAAGTTGCATGTAAAGACTGCCTTTAAAGAACAAAGAAACTTTAGAACGGGCGATTTCCCCCCCTCTCCTTGCCTGCAACTCAAAATGTGTGTGTGTGCCTGCTTGTAATCTATGCTAGAATAAGTTCTCTTCGATGCAAGCCAGCCTGTTTGTTCTGAATCACCCTGTTTGATGGTTTGCAAGTATCAAACCTTTCTCCTTCTTTGCCTGCAATCCAGATGCAAGTTTGTTGGAAAGAGAGGAAAGTTGTTAATCTGCAGAGGCTATATTCAAAAGACTTTTCAGAGCAGGCAACCTCCCCCACCTGGCCATAAAACTTGGTTCGAAGACAAAGCAGTAGTTAAACCATTAATTGCCATGGTAACTAAGCAACTGGGGTTTAGAAGAGCTGAACTCCATCAAGAAGCCCCCTCCCTTGGAATCTAAAGATTGTGTCTCTAAAAGTTCAAAGAGTTGAGCAGCTTCCACTCCCTTGTTTGCAACTCACACAGTGTGAAACAAACAGGAATTAAAGTGGGGAAAACAGATATGTTTGTGCTGTGAAAGGAGACTAGCATTGTTACTGAGAGAATTGTTTTTAAACTGCAAACGTTTGTGTTTTCATCACAATTGTGTCTGCTTGGAAAGAAAAGAGAGAGACCCTTAGTTACAGCCTTGCTGGAGAATTCAGACACTTAGTTGCTAAGTGAAGCATAGGTGCAGCACCCCCCATCCAGAAGCTAAGCTGCAGAGAGCAGACTTGCACCTACTCAAGCAAGCAACATCCCCTAGTGGATAAAAAGTGAACTTCAACTGAAGTACCCAAGCAAGCAAGCAACGCCCCCTAGTGGTGCACCTACTTAGCATAGTTCAAGGAGAAACAAGCAGCAAATTAACCTTGCTTATTCCGCGAAGCTAAACGACCCAGGTGGAGACGTACAGAGAGCCAGCGAGAGCTCAGTATGCTCCAGGGGCCCACAGCTTGTAAGGTGGTTTAAGAAGACACAATTTGGCTGGCCTTTCTCAAAGCGATACCAAGGAACAACGCTGAGTGGTGACTACTAGATACAGCAGGCTTGTCCCCAACCACGCAGCGTCACCTGATAGCGGGGGAGAGAATCTCCCTGATAAGACTACTCAGATAAGGCACCCTGGTGGTGAGAGAGGGAACTTCACGTGAAGCAATCACTCAAGCAGGAAGCGATCCCTAGTGGTCAAAGAGATAAATTCACTGAACTCGCTTTAAGACAGCTGGAAAGTTTTCTGAACCTGTCCTAACCATGGCGGAGAGTCTCCTTGATCTAGAAGACTGGGTTCAACCAACCAGCCTAGATGAGTTACTCAAATCAGCCATCCAAGGAGAGAAGCTGCAACCAGCCAACCTTGACTTGTACACAGAAGCTGATGTCCAAGCTTCAGTGAAGCCAAAGACACTTCAGACACCTTATGGCCTGAGGCAAAGAAGAAGGCCCACAGAAGCCATGCGAACACATCTGAACGAAAAATGGCAGCTGTACTATGAACGCCACGAAAGGAGCTGGGAGAAATTACAGGAACTCTGCCAAGCGCCTAAGGAGGAGCACACCCCGGAGCAAACTCATGCATTGAAGGAGTTTTTCTTCAAATGGAAAGACTACGAGCAGAGTCTCGAAAAGATCCAGTTGCAGCTAGAAGACCAAACATTCGAGAAGGACATGCAAGAACTCAGGCTAATAAATGAGAAGCGCGAGTGTTTCTTAAAAGGCAAAGGGTGCCTCCCTCAGGTCGAACCCTACCCGAAGGACATAAAAGTCGAGAGAGCCGAGTCTGACATTTCCCGTCATTCACATGCCTTACCCCAGCGAACCCATGGGGCACCCTCTCACACCTCCAACAAAGCTGCATCCTTTTACAGTGTCTTACCAAGATCCCACGCGTATTCCCGCGCATATTCCAGCGTGTCACAACAACCTTCCATTTCAGGCGTCTCCCATCATTCTAAAGCATCTTCTCAGCATAGCCGAACATCCCGCATTTCAAGGGCAGAGAGCTTGGCCATTCGAGCCGAAGAAGCAGACATCGAAGCTAAAGCAGCCAACGCAGTCTTTCGTGTGTTGGAAGCGGAGCAGCAGAAAAAGAAAGAATTGGCGGAGATAGAGGCTGAAGCAGCCCAAATGGAAGCCCAAATAGAGGCTGAAGCAGCCCAAATGGAAGCCCAAATAGAGGCTGAAGCAGCCCAAATGGCAGCCCAAATAGAGGCTGAAGCAGCTCAATTGAAGGCCAAGCGAGAGGCTGAAGCAGCTCAATTGAAGGCCAAGCGAGAGGCTGAAGCAGCCCGAATAGAAGCCAAACGAAAGGCTGCCCAAAACGAGCTTGAGCTTATGGAGAAACAACGAGAGGTGGAACATAAAGCGGCAACAGCAAAAGCACTTCAGGAAACACGCCAACGTGCCGCCTTCTCGCGTAATTCTGACCAACTAGAGATTGAAAGCCACCATAGCCGTGTGCAGGCCTACGTTGACAGCCAGAACACGATTCGAAATGAGCAGGCTGGAGCACCGCGGTCATCCACAAGTCCCCCAAGACCAAGTAGACAAGAAGAAGAATCTCAACGACCAGATGGACCAATTAGCCAGAGAGCCAACGTAGCACCATCTGGATCACGGGACCTTCCAACCGTTTCTACACCATTGAACCCAATGAACCAAACCACAGACGGTAATCGGATGGGTCCACCTGCAACAACGACAGCTCTACAGCAAGAAGTGCAGTTGCTACAGAACGAAATTACCAGAGTTCGGGCCACGGTGGAGTCTATACAGAGGCAACAAGAAACAGCACCCCAAGGAACCGCCCCCAGACCCGACCGCGGAGGAGAATCTCGGCCACCAGTCGTGCCAACTGGTCAGGGAGTCAACATCGCACTACCTGAACGACGAGAACCCCTCCAACAAGTAAGCATGCAAAACGTCAGACCTCCTCAGCTAAACGTAGGGGCAGAGGAATTCAAGCTGAACCCTCAAGGCCCTTCGTTTGCACCAATGGAATCTACCCTCAACAGGCAACATGCTGAAATAGTTCACCAGTCATCCTTGTCACATGCCCCCATTCTCGAGAGCAATGCACCACCTCCGCCTAACTACAGCCCGTACGCAACGTCAATGCATCCTCAAAGACTTTACAGAGACAGACTAGATCTGGCATCCAAAGGTGTACGGAAATTCTCCGACGAAACGGGAAAGGACTATGTACTGTGGAAATTCACGTTCCAGTCCGCCATCCTAGATGAAGGGCTAATACCAACCGAAGAGCTTGGCCTCATGACAGTATGGCTGGGACCAGTATCTGCAAAATTGGTACATAACGCTCAACTAGCTCACTTGTGTGACCCAGTCACTGCCCTTCACGAAGCTTGGAACAGACTCGATAAGCGGTATGGTGCACGCGAACTGACAGAGAACTCGCTGTTAGACTGTGTTTACACATTCCCCAACATCGCCATTGACAACCACGCCCAGATGTTGGATTTAGCAGACTTGCTCTTGATGTTACGATCAGTTCGCAATCAGCCCAACATGCCAAAGCTCACCTGTCTCGATCAGTTCGAGAAGCAAAGGCTCATAGTTCAAAAACTACCCAGGCAGTTAAGGACCGAATGGGCCAAAATATCAGAAATTCACAAGAGTCAGAATTCTGACGAACCACCCGCCTTTGCTGTTCTTGCGGAATTCGTAGCCAAACAAGCGGATCTACGCTATAATGCCAGCCGTTTTGAATACACAGGAAGATCGCTTCCAGCGCCCAAACGCACCAATCAGAATTTTGGCACTAACAAGGGTCGTTTCCAAGCCTCAAGGGACAAACCTCTTATTTCAGTATACAAGACAGACGTCACGACCCAGCCCAAAAAGACTTTAGAGGCGCAACTGCCGAGGAGTATTCACTCCAAACCTCACCTAACCGACAAAGGCTTGACTTGTCCAATTCATAAATCTTCACACTCTCTAAACAATTGCAGAGAGTTTGGGAAAAAGTCCCTGGATGATCGAAAGACCCTGCTCAGAGAGCATAAGATATGCTTCAAATGCTGTGACTCAATGGATCACATGGCCAGAGATTGTGCAGTTAGGGTGAAATGCCATCTGTGTAACAGTGACAACCACCCGGCAGCCTTACATCTAAGCCCTAGGAAGCCCTCTGTGAAGCCACAACAAGCAACCTCAACTTCTCCCATGACGATGGAACCTCAACATGCCTCCAAAGAGAACCCAGCAACGGTGGGAGTATGCTGCACAGCAATATGTGGTGACTCACCGCGCCCTCGTTTTTGCTCCCCCATATTCCTAGCTAAAGTCTATCCCGAAGGGAGACCAGAAGAAGCAGTAAAGATGTATGTCATACTAGATGTACACAGCTCCGCCACAATAGCTAAGTCAGCCTTTTTCGACCTTTTTGACCTCCCAACTGAACTAACAGAGTTCGCAGTACAAACGTGCACAGTACCAATGAGCACGGCGGGGAGGAAGATCTCTGGGCTACGTATTGAATCGATAGACGGGAGTTCACAATTCCTGCTACCACCAGTGTTGGAATGGGACAACTTACCAGACAAACGCAGTGAAATTTCAACACCAGAGATAGCAAGAAACTTTCCTCATCTAGCTCAAATAGCCGATCTAATTCCTCCCCTAGATTCTGATGCCGAAATTTTACTTATGGTGGGACTAGATGCCCATGAAACCATTGGTTCCGAGGAAAGAATCAGAGGCCCACCAGGCACCCCAGTAGCCATTAAGATGGAACTTGGATGGGCCATTGTAGGAACGATATGTATCGACAAGTTACAAACCCCAACCCAAGTGAACGTATTGACGACTTCCATTCTTAGTAATGGGAGAGCTTCCCACCTAGAACCATGCCAAGAACACTTTACACTCTCGACAGCCAAACCTACTTTAGGAGGGACCGTGTTCCAGACCAGTAATAATGACAACGAAGTGGGCCCATCCATAGAAGACAAAGAATTTCTACAGCTAATGAACAAGGAATGTATGCAGGATAACACAGGGACTTGGGTGGCCCCACTACCCTTCCGTAGACCCAGGCAACGTCTGCCTAACAATTGTGGACAAGCCCTCACACGCCTTAACAACCTGAGGAATGTCATGAACAAAAAACCTGAAATGAAAACCCATTTGATAGAGTTCATGGAAAAGATGTTCCAGAACGGACATGCAGAGCCTGCCCCGCCAATGAAGGAAAATGAAGAATGCTGGTACCTGCCATTCTTCGGAGTGTACCACCCACAGAAGCCAGGACAGATAAGAGTGGTCTTCGATGCTAGCGCACAGCACCAAGGCATCTCTCTGAACAAGGTCCTTCTTACAGGACCTGACCTTATCAATAGCCTGCTCGGAGTGCTCATTCGCTTCAGAAAGGAAGCTGTGGCAGTCATGGCTGACATTCAGCAGATGTTCTACTCGTTCTATGTCAGGGAAGACCATCGCAACTACCTGCGCTTCCTGTGGTTCAGCGATGACCAACACAACCAGCAGGTAACAGAGTATAGAATGCGAGTACACGTCTTTGGAAATGGTTCTTCCCCCGCAATCGCAAATTACGGCCTGCAACGCACCGCCCGTATAGGTGAAGCCGAATACGGTACCGATGCCAGACGCTTCGTAGAACGGGACTTCTACGTCGACGACGGCTTGAAATCTGTACCTACCCCCGCGGAAGCCATAGACCTAATAACAAGGACACGCCAGATGTTAGCGGCAGCCAACCTTAAGTTACATAAAATTGCGTCCAACAGCGAGGAAGTGTTGGCAGCTTTTGATCCTGAAGACCACGCTAAAGGTCTAAAGAACCTCGACTTTGGCACAGACGATCCTCACTTCCAACGTAGTCTCGGCTTGTGTTGGGACTTGAAGAAGGACGTCTTCACCTTCAGAACCCCGGCAAAGGACAACGCTTTCACAAGAAGAGGAGTCTTGTCCACAGTGAATAACCTGTTTGACCCTTTAGGCTTCGCTGCACCCATAACAGTCCAAGGCAAGTTTCTTCTGCGCTCACTCTCCCAACACGCCACAGACTGGGACAAACCGCTTCCGCCGGAGCACAAGCAAGAGTGGGAGACGTGGTGCAAATCCCTCAGTAGCCTTCAGAACGTACACATACAGCGCACGTATGCTCCCCTTTCTCTAGCCGCTGCAACGAAGAGAGAGCTACACATATTCTCAGACGCCTCGACGAAGGCGATTGCAGCCGTAGGATACATCAAAGTCTACAGCGGGGAGAATTACAATGTTGGTTTCGTCATGGGAAAAGCAAAACTAACACCACAACAAGGTCACACCATACCCAGGTTAGAGCTCTGCCGAGCCGTTCTAGCAGTAGAGATAGCAGACTTGATAACAAAGGCGATGGACCTTGACTTACAACCCACCACCTTCTATACAGACAGCAAGGTGGTGCTAGGTTACATCCACAATCGAAGAAGACGCTTTTACGTCTACGTAAGTAACAGAGTTGAAAGGATCAGAAAATCTTCATACCCTGATCAGTGGAGATACGTGCCAACAGACCAAAATCCAGCTGATCAGGCTACTCGGTCTATACCTGCATCGCAGTTGGCTGACTCAGTTTGGCTAAAGGGTCCTGAGTTTTTGACGTATCCAGACAGCCAGACGTCAGAAGAACCAGAGTACTATGAACTGCTGGAACCAGATCAGGACGACGATGTGCGACCTCAAGAACCCAACAAACCACTAGGATGGGGCCAAAAGACGACCACACAGATTGTCTGCCTGTCTACAGACATCAAGGAGACAAAAAAACTGTCTTCCCATCATTTCCTAGAACCCACTCGCTTCAAACGCTTCTCCAGATGGAGACCTCTCGTAGCAGGTGTGGGGTAATTGTTCGCTTCCTGTACCGCGAAATGAGATACCCAGACAGCCGTATCCAAGCCGAGAGGGGGATTCTGCGAAGTGTGCAGCGAGACGCATACACATTGGAATCTGAATGTCTGGAAGCTAAAAAAGATATCCCAAAGTCTAGTTCACTACTGAAATTGAACCCATTCTTGGACAGTCACAACTTGCTCCGAGTAGGAGGACGTCTGGACAAAGCCAAGACAGCTTCAGACTTCAAGCATCCTATCATCCTTCCAGCCCATCAACATGTAACGCACCTGTTGGTTCGACATTACCATGAAACTGTTCATCATCAAGGCAGACACTTCACTGAAGGTGCCATCAGAGCGGCTGGCTTCTGGATCATGGGGGCCAAAAGATGCATTGCTACCGTCTTGTACAGATGTTTGCATTGCCGTAAGCAACGAGGTGCAACGCAGCACCAGTTAATGGCTGACCTGCCGCCCGAGCGTCTCATTCCAGGACCACCATTCACCAACATAGGCCTAGATGTATTCGGGCCTTGGTTCGTAACTGCTCGTCGGACCAGAGGTGGGCAAGCCAACAGCAAACGCTGGGCCGTACTTTTCACGTGTCTCAGCATTCGAGCTGTCCACATTGAGGTCATCGAGTCTATGGATACTTCTTCTTTCATCAACGCGCTCAGAAGATTCCAAGCCCACAGAGGCCCAGTCAAAGTTTTTCGATCCGACCGTGGAACTAACTTTGTAGGGGCCTGCAAGGAACTGCAGATTGATGAAGGAATCCGTCCCGATTCAGACATTGACAAGTACCTAAAGACCCAAAATTGTGTTTGGACATTCAATCCTCCCCATGCATCTCACATGGGAGGAGCGTGGGAGCGCATGATTGGCGTAGCCCGCAAAATTCTGGACTCAATGATGACCAAGACACCCACACTGACACATGAGGTCCTAATTACCCTCATGGCAGAAGTAGCAGCTATCATAAACGCTAGACCTTTGGTTCCAGTCTCTTCGGATCCTGAAAATCCAACTATCCTCACCCCAGCTACCTTGTTAACCCAGAAGACAGGCGATTGGCCAGCACCATCCGGGAAATTTGTTCCCAAAGACATGTATAAACAGCAATGGCGACAGGTTCAGTTACTGGCCAACACCTTCTGGAAACGCTGGAAGCAAGAATACTTGTCTACCCTTCAGGATCGTCGCAAGTGGAAGACCAAAGAGCCCAACCTACAAGAAGGAGACCTTGTCTTGCTAAAAGACAAAGACACCCATCGGAACTCTTGGCCCATGGGACTTGTGCATCGGGCCCTACCCAGTTCTGATGGACTAGTTCGCCAAGCTGAGGTCCAGATCGTAAAGCCACATGAGTCAGACCATGACTCAAAGACTCTTGTGAAAAGGTTGTACACCAGGCCAATTACCGACCTGGTCCTGCTGCAAAAGAAGACCGAACTGGAAGATTAATACTCAAGCCATGTATATTGTGTTTACTTCATGATTGCATTGTTTGATGTAACACTTGTTTATCTCTGTTATAGTTGTGCATGTTTACATGTCTTGATACCATGTTTTGCCTATTTAGTTAAATAGTCAGTTAGTAATGATAATTGCATGCCTTAATGTTATATTTTGCTTATTCTAGTTAGTCAACAGTGACTTGCATGTTGATGCTATGTTTTGCTCGTTTTAGCCAGTTAGTAGTGGAAATTTATATTTCCAAGCGGGGAGTGTTCTGGACCAACCAGTAGCTAAGAACTGTATGTTAGGATGTTTAGCATTTATAGGGTTAAGCGCTGTTTCCTTAGGAGATGGCTTATGGGTAATGTAGTTAAGCAGTCAGTTTATCTAGTCAGTGGGAGGAGTTCAAAAGTTTAGGACTGTACTTCCTGGCTCTGTGCCATTGTTTGATTCTCTTCACATTGGGACCCAGCCTCATGGCTGGAGACAGCAACCATTCAACATGTTATTAGCATTTATTCAACACGTATGTTATAATACAGGACAGGAGGACATCACTGTCTTTCAACCTAATGATATGGACTCAGATTAATATTGCATTCCAGACGTATTTCATCTTAATCGTGAGTTGTTGACTATCTCTGTGAATAAAGTATTCTTCTTTGATCTGTTCATTCGAGTAAATTGCTACCTGTCTACACGGAAGTAAGCTCACGACTGTGGAAACAGGATACGCCAGCTCCACCTTCCTTGTAAAGTTGGCCATTGTTCCTTTTGTAAGGCAATTAAGAGATGGCCATTTATTTATTTATTACTCGCTTGCTTGCCTTAAATTGCCTTATGCCTTGAAGCCGGGAGACTCCCAAATGGATAAACCATCATTCCTAGCAATCTACACAAGCCCACGCTGTATAAAGCAATTAAAAGCTACAACCAAGTTAAAACATGCATTCAAATCAAAATAAGAGTGTCTTTTTTAAAAAACAACAACAACAACAACACACCAACAAGATAGGACTTCAGCTCCACAGCCTGCCAGGAGAACATACTGGAGCCAGTCTGGTCTAGTGTTTAAGGCCCCAGTTAGAAACAAGGTGACCGTGAGTTCTAGTCCCGCCTTAGGCATCAAAAGCCAACTGGGTGATTTTGGGCCAATCACTAGGAGACAGTGAGTTCTAGTCCCGCCTTAGGAATCAAAAGCCAACTGGGTGATTTTGCGCCAATCACTAGGAGACAGTGAGTTCTAGTCCTGACTTAGGCATGAAAGCCAACTGGGTGGTTTTAGGCCAATCACTAGGAGACAGTGAGTTCTAGTCCTGCCTCAGGCATGAAAGTGGTCTGGCTGACTTTTTAGACCAATAACCAGGAGAGGGTGAGTTCTAGTTCTGCTTTAGGCACAAAAGCCGACTGGGTGACTTTGGACAAATCACCTGGAGACGGTGAGTTCTAGTCTCGCCTCAGACATGAAAGCCAACTGGGAGTGATTTTGGGCTAGTCGCTGTCTCTCAGCCCATCTCACCTCACAGGATTGTTGATATAGGAAAATAGGAGGGTCATTAGACATGTTTGCTGCCTTGAATTATTTATAAAAATAATAAAGATGGGATAAGAAAATCTAACAAAGCCTTACAAGGCCCCTTAGACCCAAGCCATGATGGCATTTTTAGATGAAAACCAGGAACTTCCATTGCATTCAGAAATCTATTGGCAATAGCACAGTGCTCACAATGTACTTGTTGCAAGTGGGTTGTCATGTCCTGTACTAATGTAAGCTATTGGAAGGCTTCTAGATAGCTCTTAGAGCATCATCATCATCATCATCATCAGAAGGACCTTCGAGATCTTCTAGTCCAGCCCCCTGCTCAAGCAGGAGAACCTATACCATCTCAGACAAATGAATGTCCAGTCCCTTCTTAAACAAACCCCAGTGATAGAGCACCCACAACTTCTGAAGGCAACGTCTGTTCCACTGGTTAATTGTCCTCACTCCTCACTATCAGGAAATTTCTCCTAAGTTCCAGGTTGGCTTTCTCCTTGATTAATTTCCAACCATTGCTTCTTGTCCTGCCTTCAGGTGCTTTGGAGAATAGAACAGAACAGAATTCTAGCCCAACCCCTTATTCATGTAGGAGACCCTATACCATTTCAGACAGGTGGTGGTCCAGTCTCTTCTTCAAAACCTCCAGTGATGGAGCACCCACAACTTCTGAAGGTCAGCTGTGCCATAATAATAATAATAATAATAATAATAATAATAATAATAATAATAATAATAATAATAATAATAATAATAATAATAATAATAATAATAATAATAATAATAATAATAATAATAATAATAATAATAATAATAATAATAATAACAATAATAACAATAACAATAACAATAATAATAAAGTTGGAAGGGACCCTGGAGGTCATCTAGTCCAACCCCCTGCTCAGGCAGGAAACCCTATACCATTTCAGACAAATGGCTGTCCAGTCTCTTCTTAAAAACTTCCAGTGTTGGAGCATTCGCAACTTCTGGAGGCAGGTTGTTCCTCTGGTTAATTGTTCTAACTGTCAGGAAGTTTCTCCTCAGTTCCAGGTTGCTTTTCTCTTTGGTTAGTTTCCATCCGTTGCTTCTTGTCCTGCCTTCTGGTCCTTTGGAAAATATTTGAATAATCATTCTCAAGGTGATCAGGGCTTGAGTAACTTAGGGAGTTCATCCCATCTCCATGAAACATGATCTGCTGATTTCTAGTTAACCATCTCAGTGGGACCTTCCAATTCTGGTACACCATTTACTACAAGAAGAAGTAGCTGGGGCATGTGAGGCATCCATAGTTGATGTAGAAACTGATCAAGCTGATTGATTTCTGGAGAAACACCAGCCTGAACTTGCTGGGACTTAGTTTTAGTCAGTGGTGGGATTCAAATATGTGAACAACCGGTTCTCTGTGTGGATGCCGCTTCCGGAAGTCCGTTCTGGGCCTGGGCAACAAAAAATTAGCTACTGGTTCTGCCGAACTGGTACGAACTGGCCGAATCCCACCACTGGTTTCAGTGCTTCCCAGCTTCCAAGAATATCCACTGCATCCATCTTTCCTTCCACAGCAGGCGAAATTTCCTGGCTTCTGTCAGCCTTTTCTCCTTTCTTTTCTATTTTCAAATCAAGAAAAAGGTCTCCAGAAGCACCATCCAAAGTATTTGTGATTCACAATTCCAACAGAAGAGAATATATGCAGCTGAAGGTTGAACTGTGATGTCCTTGATCCACTCTGAGCTTGGTTGTTTGCTTGCAGACCTTTCATTACCCAGTTAGGTAACACCACCCATGCCAGTGAGCGTGGGGTTTGCTCCTTGTTTTATATCCCACTAGCTTGCACTGCCAGTGTTGGTGCAGGCGTGCTTATCTCCTTGGCAATACCTTGAGTAAGAGTACTGTTTTTCTGAACATTTGTCTGGTGTTAATCCCTGCTTATCTCAGTATAGACTGCTGGAGAGAATGTGTTCTGGTCTTGTTGTTTCCTTCCTTCCTTTTTTTTTTTATTGTGTCTTTTAAATGGTGTGTAAATGTGCAGAGATTAGTAAAATCATTAGCAGTTCTCTTTCCGCATTCATTGAACCTCCTAAATCCAACATGAAAAAGTTTATCATGGTGTGACTTAGCACTGTATCTGCAGTGCACACAAATGCATATAAACCTTCTTAGACAGTCCAAGTGAAGATTTAAGCTGCTTGGCATTTAAGGGTGCCTTTGAGGGTTGGTCTGATAGATAGATAAGCAATGAATATGCCAAAACATGGAAACTTAGGGGGGGAAAGTATATATACTTATCTGTGTACAAAGAGAATAAAACAAAGCAAGGAATTGTTTTAGGTCAGTTCCAACTAGTGACTTATGGGTTCTTCTTAGCATTACCCAGCCAATGTTGAGGTGTTAGAAAACCTTCTATATTACTTTTATTTTGTCTCAATCATGGCTTGATGATTCTTGAGGCTGTTATAAATCACTACTGCTGACGTGACCTTAGACTCTGAGTTTCTTCCCAGTGAATATTGACTTTCCAGGCAAGAAATGGTGGGAATCAAATAACAGCTAGCATTTCGAAAAGGACCTGAAGGAAATAAATTCCCTAACCTTGGAAAAGTATACTTTATCCGAAGTCTGTTGGACAGTCTTCAGTCTTCAAATCCCAATATTTACTCTTTTTACAATCACAAATGAGCAGACGATTTCTGCTGCTAAGGGGGAGAGCGGATAAGTCAGTTTTGCCCCATTTTGATGACCTTTCTTGCCACGGTCATAAAGCGAATCCATGCAGTTGTTAAGTGAGTAGCACGGTTGGGAAGTGAAATCTGGCTTCCCCCGTGGACTTGGCTTGTCAGAAGTTGGCAAAAAAAAAGGGGGATCAGGTGACCCTGGAACGCTGCAACCGTTGTAAGTGTGAGTCAGTAGCCAAGTGCCTGAATTTTGATCATGTGAACCGTGGGGATGCCGCAACGGTCGTAAGTG
The DNA here is from genome assembly GCA_023970755.1 of Azemiops feae. Classification (NCBI taxonomy): domain Eukaryota; kingdom Metazoa; phylum Chordata; class Lepidosauria; order Squamata; family Viperidae; genus Azemiops; species Azemiops feae. Next base: position 55,124 of record JALGBA010002508.1, read on the forward strand.
TGAAAAATGGTCATAAGACCCCTTTTTTCTGCGCCGTTATGACTTTGAACGGTCGTTAAACAAATGTTTGTAAGTCAAGGACGACCTGTGCTAAACTCTGGGAAGCAGTGGAGGACAGGGGGCTGGCCACGCGGTGGTCCATGGGGTCGTGAAGAGTCAGACATAACTTAGCAACTGAACAGCAGCAACAAGCTAGCCTTTGAGTATTTGTGATTGTGCTGCTGTGGGAAGACACCCCTCCCCCAGAGAAAGAAATATTTTGGGGAATATTTAAAAGGCAGAATATTATATTTCCCCAAAGGAATAATGGGAAATCTTAGGCAGGACCCCTCCCGCTTCAAGTCTCTCTGCCCCAAGCAGAAGCCAGGTCTGTAGAAATGCAGATGTGATCATCCTTTCAGAAAGATTGGAGCCAGGAAGCTTGGAGCTGATGGGATTAGAAAGACAAAGATCCCTAGACTCAACAACCCCTCACACCAAAAAAAAAATCCAACACAGGACATAGTCATCAGCCACAGCCCCAGGGAAGCAGGATATGACCGTTGGGAAATAACAGGATTAACCCACCACCATCAGAATACCAGAAAGGCACACTGAACCTCAGGTCAAAGTTCATGCCAGAGGAACAACTCCAAAGACAAAAGCCCAAGAAGGTATAAAAACCCACCACTCCCTGCTCCATGTGGTCAGCGTTTCCAGAGCTACATGTCTTGTGGTTCTGCTCTTCAATAAGCTACCATCTTCTTTCTAAAGCAGTCTCCATTTTGTTTATTCCCGGCTTGGACTGGACCCCGATGAAGATTTTTCTTTCAACACTGCCTAGAGGCCAGGTGGGGTTGTGTTACCTCTCTGGGGTTTTAGAGCCCCACTCACCTGGATCTACCTGAAATTACTCGTGACGCTTCCAAACAAAACCACCAGAAAAATGTGCTGATTCCTGAGTAAAGCAAGAGAGATTTTCAATCGCAAGAGAATCCAGGATATTGTCGTCTGCCCTGGTGTTCAGACGAAGACTTTCATCATACAATTTTCATAACACACACTTTCAGACGGCAACTTCAATACAGGTTCTCTTCCTTTCAAGAGCTGACATCTCGCCGTTTGCTGCAGTTTTGATATTTTGATCTCTTTCCGGGCTGTTTCATTTCATTCTAGCTGCACAAAAAAAGAGACTCGCTTTCCTTCGGTTGTGATTTACACACTGTCTCTATTTAGGGACCCTGTGAAGGGAAGATGCATCTCGGCTTGAAATGATACCCTACGGGAACACAAGGAAATCAAAGTGCGTCCCGAGCTTTTGTTATACTTTATTTTTCAAATTGTTTCTCGGATGTGCATCAAAGAGATGTGGCAACAGATCAAGAAGATGCCTGTATCACTCAGACAGAGGGAATCTGTCGGTCTGTCTAAGGCCCTCGACTTACAACAGCTCATTTAGTCACCGTTCAAAGCGACAACGGCGCTGAAATGAAGTGACTTATGACCGTTTTTCACAGTTGTGGCCGTTGCAGCGTCCCCCATGGTCACGTGATCAAAATTCAAACGGTTGGCAACTAGTTCGTATTTATGACAATTGCACTCTCCCGGGGGGTCACGTGATCCCCTTTTGTGACTTTCTGATCAGCAAAGTCCGTGGGGAAGCCTGATTCACTTAACAACCGAGTGACTGACTTATCAACTGCAGGGATTTACTTAGCAGCTGCAGCAAAACATGGGGCAAAACTCACTTAACTGGTGTCTCTCTTAACAACAGTAATTTCAAGCTCAATTGTAGAATAGAATAAGGAATAGAACAGAACAGAACAGAACAGAACAGAACAGAACAGAACAGAACAGAACAGAACAGAACAGAATAGAATAGAATAGAATAGAATAGAATAGAATAGAATAGAATAGAATAGAATAGAAAATATGGAATGGAATAGGAAATTAGAATAGAATAGAATAGAATAGAATAGAATAGAATAGAATAGAATAGAATAGAATAGAATAGAATAGAATAGAATAGAATAGAATAGAATAGAATAGAAAATATGGAATGGAAATAGAAATAGAAATAGAAATAGAAATAGAAATAGAAATAGAAATAGAGTAGAGTAGAGTAGAGTAGAGTAGAGTAGAGTAGAGTAGAGTAGAGTAGAGTAGAATAGAGTAGAATAGAATAGAATAGAATAGAATAGAATAGAATAGAATAGAATAGAATAGAATAGAATAGAATAGAATAGAATAGAATAGAATAGAATAGAATAGAATAGATATGGGAAAGAATAGAATAGAATAGAATAGAATAGAATAGAATAGAATAGAATAGAATAGAATAGAATAGAATAGAATAGAATTGGAAGGGACCTTGGAGGTCTTCTAGTCCAACCCCCTGCTCAGGCAGGAGACCCTATACCATTCCAGACAAGTGGCTGTCCAGTCTCTTCTTAAAAGCCTCCAGTGATGGAGCACCCACAACTTCTGAAGGTAATCCATTCCACTGATTGATTGTTCTCACTGTCAGGAAATTTCTCCTTAGTTCTGGGTACATTTTTCTACATCTTCATAATCATTTTTGAATGGTTTCTCCCCCCCCCCGAATAAATAGCCACTTAAAAAAAACATATTTTTAAAGGTTCCTATAATCTTTCGGTTGCTTTTTTTTTTTTGCAAGAATTTCATAGCTTAACTTCAAAAAAGGGCTAGACGTGTCTTCAATATTTGTTTGTTACTACTGTAAGAGTTTCTTCAATGGGGAAATGTTTTCTTCAAAGAAGCTCGGATGCCTGCCCACTGCGTGCTTTGTCTGCCTGGAGAAATCCTTTTCCTTCTCCTGGCCAAAATGTTCCCACTTCATCCCCAAAATGGGCTTTCTTTCTTCTCTTTTGTCAACTGGTGCCAGATGGGATGCATCAGGGTGTCTCCATAATGCTTTGCAGCTCTGTGGACAATCTGGAAGTTTCCTTGTTGAAAACGGCCTCGTCTAAACAATATCTGCACGAAGAGCTTGCCTTTTTGGATTTTTAAAAAAACCAAATAGTTCTCGCTTAATGACTGTTTGCTTACTGACTGTCTGAAGTTTCAAAGGACCTCCCCGGAGCTACTTATGACCCATTGTAACATATGCCTTTGTGCTGCAGAAAAAAATATATAATAGCAACAGCACTTAGACTTATACACCGCTTCACAGTGCTTTACAGCCCCCTCTAAGCAGTTTACAGAGTCAGCATCTTGGCCCCCAACAATCTGGGTCCTCATTTTACCGACCTCGGAAGGATGGAAAGCCGAGTCAACCTTGAGCCGGTCAGGATCGAACTGCTGGCTGTGGGCAGACTCAGCCTGCAAAACTGTATTCTAACCACTGCACCACCACGGAAGGAAGGAAGGAAGGAAGGAAGGAAGGAAGAAAGGAAGGAAGGAGGGAAGGAAGGAAGGAAGGAAGGAAGGAAGGAAGGAGGAAAAGCAATAGCACTTAGACTTATATACTGCTTCACAGTGCTTTACAGCCCCCTCTAAGCAGTTTACAGAGTCAGCCTATTGCCCCCAACAATCTGGGTCCTCATTTTACCGACCTCAGAAGGATGGAAAGCTGAGTCAACCTTGAGCCGGTGAGGATTGAACTGCTGGCTGTGGGCAGACTCAGCCTGCAAACCTGCATTCTAACCACTGCGCCACCAGCTCTCTTAAGGCCTCCTTTGCTTGGCCAGTGAAGGAATTGCAGATGCTAAAGATGCCTTCACTTATTTAACTAAAGTGTCTCATTTGGGTGATCCAACAACGCCCCAAATTTGCTCTCCCTCTTGTAGCAAATGGAAACCCACTGATCTATATTAAACAAAAGTTCGGCGTCTTTGTTTACCTAATTGTTCATTAGGTCCGGGTCTCCCATCTTCACCAGACTTTATTATTGTTTTTAAACCCTTTTCATTAAAAAGGGGGCAAAGGAATTTATGCTGCAAAGAGAAGCGCCAACCTCAAGCTTCTGATGCATTTCCAATTGCACCTCTGGGGCTCATGTGACCTTCGCGTGAACTCTTAGAAAATAAAATTGTGGATGGTTGCAGCTGAGTGCTTTAGTTGGAAATAGCACCATTTCCTTCTTGCCTCCAAGGCAAACTTGAGAGTGGCAGTAAACCACCTTGGAAGATTACACAGACGTGGAAAAGTAATACCCACCATTTACCTTCTAACAGAAAAACAGAGTAACAGAGTTGGAAGGGACCTTGGAGGTCTTCTAGTCCACCCCCCCTTTTTGAGCAGGAGACCCTACATCAGTGGTGGCGAACCTATGGCACGGGTGCCAGAGGCGGCACTCGGAGCCCTCTCTGTAGGCACGCGCGCCGTCGCCCCAGTCCTAGGCCTTCAGCTGCGTTTTATAAAACCTTTTCGCTTTAGGCCTCCGCCGCCATGTGCAAAAAAAAAAAAGGTTCAATCAGTCAATTTCAACTTCTCGCGGGAAAAAAAAAGATCTTGCAAAGTTGGAATTGATTGATTGAACTTTTTAGTCCCACCCAGTCTGCCGTTACCACCGCAGCCACGCCCAGCCAATGGGCCCACCCAATGGGCCACACCCAGCCAATGGGCCACACCCACCCGGCACTCGACGATGCATAAGTGGGTTTCAGTCTCTAAAAGGTTCGCCATCACTGCCCTACGTCCTTCCAGACCAAGCTCTTCTTTAAAACCTACATTTTTCTCACTGTCAGGAAATCCCTCCTTACTTCTAGGTTGCTTCTCTCCTTGATTAGTTTCCATCCGTTGCTTCTTGTCCTACCTGCCTTCAGATGCTTTGAAGAATAGGTTGACCTCCCCCCCCCTTTAGAAAAGTAGAATCAGGGTGGGTTGTAACAAATTTTCAATAAATAAATGAATACAATTTTTGTAGTTCTGGGTTAAACTACGAGGTCCTTGGTGCTCTTTGAGCTTGGTTGTTTCCTTGGACTGATATTTCCTAGTTGGGTAATAAAACATCTGTAAGAAAACCACCAAGCTCAGAGAGCACCAAACACCTCGCAAACAAATGGGTATTTACTCAAAGATCACACTGTCTATAGAGATTCTCAGTCATCCAGGTCAGGGTTATCCCAAAGGTGCTTTTTCCAGGAGGCAACTGGACTTTCTTGTTTTTCTTTGAAGACGTTTTGCTTCTCATCCAAGAAGCTTCTTCAGGTCTGACTGGAGGGTGGGGGATTGGAAGGATTTATACTCCTTGCAGACAGCTGGCCTATCTCCAATCTACAACACAGTCCTTTCAACAGTTCCAAGAGGGCTTCACACCCATTTGCATCACTCAGGTGACCCTGAGGACACAGGTAAACCTCCAGGTGGTCTTAATGACTCTCTAAAAGAAGGCAAATGACCAGCTGTCTGCAAGGAGTCTAAATCCTTCCATTCCCCACCATCCAGTCAGAGCTGAAGAAGCTTCTTGGGTGAGAAGCGAAACATCTTCAAAAGAAAAACAAGAACGTCCAGTTGCCTCTTGAAAAAGCACCTTTGGGTCAAGCATCACACCCTCCTACAAGCCATGTTGTCACTCCTATCTTCTCAGAATCTGAGATCAGCCTGGGATGATGAAACATGTTACGATGCACTGGGAAGTACCCAGTCTGGCAGCGAGGAGGGATCAAGCAGGGATGTAGCCTGGAGTCACTGTGCAACCAAGCCCTCCTTAAGTTCCTGGGAGCTTTGTCGAATTGTTCCCAGGAGTAGCTGCCAGTCTGGAGAGATTCCTGCATTATAGACAGAACATAACAAAGCAGTCATCTCAAACCCTACACTGCCTGGGTCTGCTTGTTTTGCACCTGACGCCTAGTTTTAACTTCAGCGTCTTGCGTGAATTCATTCTGAGGAATTCACCAATGAAAAGAGGCGTTGACTTGAGACGCTTTGACGACTCTACAGTGGAAGAGAAAACACAAATAGGTGAACGAACAATCGGAAAGAAAAGAAAGGAACAATAACTCCAAACTCCTGAATTGAAAAAACCGCAGAAAGCAGAGATGCTGTCTGTCAACTGTAGATGGTTTTTTTTTTGCATGCGAAGGCACAAAAGGCCAGCTTTCAAAGCAACTCTTTATCCTGGTTTGAATAGCTGGAATCGTATGCTCGTCGCTTTACAATGCTAGCCTGAATGCTGAGGGGAGGATCAAAATATTCCTAGGGAAGCAAGATTCCACACACACACACACACACACCAGTACCGTTTCATAACGATTGTGGTCAAAACCCGAGGAGTGGAGAGATCGAATAAGCAAGGAACTAATTTTGACTTGACCTTGAGGTGTGGGATCAAGTGGCATCTGGTAACTCTCCTTTCTTGTACTCATCGGAGAGTTGAAAGGAACTTCTTTCAATGATACCCTCACCATTTTAGCCGTTTGCAAGATGCTTTTTTCACTGCTTTCTTTTCTCCGCTTCATCCCTGGTGGCCTCTTTTAAGTATTTCTTATTGCAGCTGAACCTGACAACAAAACCCTTTTGCTCTGAGCAACGAAGGATCAGATGGGCACAAAGAGAAATAAAATACGACTCAAGTTACAGCCAAAGAGAGGTCAGTAAGAAAGCTGACACAAACCGTTTGGGCAGCCTGGAGAACTTATCAGAAGTTTGCACCGAAGGGAGGTTGACATCCGCAAAGGCTTTGAGGATGGTCACCTCATTTTAGCAAGGTTAAGGTGGTTAGAAGGTATCAGGTATTCGTGATAGCACTGCCAGGTAGAAAAGTGCCTCCCATTTGGCTGGTACTGTAGTGGAGAGAAAAGCAAGGTTCTACATTTAGGCAAGAAAAACCAAATGTACAGGTATAGTATAGGGGGTACCTTGCTCAATAGTAGCAACTGTGAGAGGGATCTCGGAGTCCTAGTGGACAATCACTTAGATATGAGCCAGCCGTGTGCTGCAGCTGCCAAAAAAGCCAACACAGTGCTGGGCTGCATTAACAGAGGGACAGAATCAAGATCACATGAAGGGTTAATACCACTTTACAATGCCTTGGTAAGGCCACACTTGGAATACTGCATCCAGTTTTGGTCTCCATGATGTAAAAAAGATGTTGAGACTCTAGAAAGAGTACAGAGAAGAGCAACTGGAGGTTAAAACATGTAAGGAATGGTTGGTGGAATTGGGTATGTCTAGTTTAATGAAGAGAAGGACGAGGGGGGACATGATAGCAGTGCTCCAATATCTAAGGAGCTGCCACAAAGAAGAGAGAGTCTAAACAGAGGCATAGAATCAAGATCATACGAAGTGTTATTACCGCTTTATAAAACCCTAGCAAGACCACACCTGCAATACTCCAGCCAATTTTGGTCACCATATCACAAAAAAGATGTTGACAGTTTGGGAAAAAATTAGAGAAGAGCAACTAAGGCCTGGAGACTAAAACACACGAAGAACGGCTATGGGACTTGGGTTTGGCTAGTCTAAAGAAAAGAAAAAATAGGGGAGACATGATAGCAGTGGTCCAGTATCTGAGGGGCTGCCACAAGGCAGAGGGGGGCAGGTTATACACCAAAGCACCAGAGGGCAGGACAAGAAACAATGGTTGGAAACTGACCAAAGAGAGAAGCAACCTGGAATTAAGGAGAAACTTCCTTACAGTGAGGACAATTAACCAGTGGAACTGCTTGCCTCCAGAAATCATGGGCGCTCCATCACTGGAGATTTTTAAGAAGAGACTAGACATTCACCTGTCTGAGATGGCCTAGGTTCTCCTGCTTGAGCAGGGGGCTGGACTAGAAGACCTCCAAGGTCCCTTCCAGCTCTATTCTATTCTATTCTATTCTATTCTATTCTATTCTATTCTATTCTATTCTATTCTATTCTATTCTATTCTATTCTATTCTATTCTATTCCATTCCATTCCATTCTCCAAAGCACCTGAAGGCAGGACAAGAAGCAATGGATGGAAACTAATCAAGGAGAGAAGCAACCTAGAACTAAGGGGAAATTTCCTGACAGTTAGAACAATTAATCGGTGGAATCAGTGCTCCATCACTGAAGGCTTTCAAAAAGAGACTGGACAACCAATTGTCTGACGTAGTATAGAGTTTCCTGCTCGAGCAGGGGGCTGGACTAGATGATCTCCAAGGTCCCTTCCAGCTCTCTTATTCTGACTGTGCCAATTTCAGTTTTTATTCATCTCATTCTATGATTATATTTTGGTTATGTGCTGAATTGCTCTCTATCCAGGAGCAAAATCCATACACTCTAGGTATGGGATATAAATAAAATAGATGAAATATTGCCTCTCTTTCTAAATTGGCCAGACAGGCAGAGTTTGGACCCTCTTGAGCTAAATAAAATTAGCCTTGCAGGTTGCAAACTCAGACAGATGCTAAATTGGGCCCCAGGGGCCCCACTCCTTCTACACTGAACCCATAACCCATGATATTAATAAAGGATGTCTTCTACTTACAGGAAAGTAATCATCCTGAGTTCAGTATGGACATACCGTAGAGCTCCCCAACCTTTTGGGCACTAAGGACCAGTTCCGTGGAGAGAGGTTTTTCCATGGACCGGAGAGTGCGTGGATTTGTGTGCTACCTGCATCCCGCGGATGGGGCTTTGCTTGTTTGTGCAGACCGGTTCCTGGCATGCCGCGGCCTGGTACCGGTCCATGGACCGGGGGTTGGGGACCCCTGCTGTAGGTGACAGTGGCCAGAACTGTAGCCTTAAGAAACCCTGTTTTAAACTGAATGAAAATCATAACATTCGGGGACCCGTCAGCCAATACATTAGAGGAGAAAATAATTTAGCTTTCACTTTTTCTGTGCCCTTGATTGCAATTATTATAATTCATAAATCTGCATAAAGCTTCATGATCGACATTCCTGCTCCTTCAATAATCGTGGCAGATGTACCACTTCAAAATCTCCTGTCGCTGCAGTTGTGATCCACCAGTGAGACCAGAATTTCTAAGGAAGGAATACATGGGTGCCCGATTTTAGGACACTTTTGCCACGGTGGTTAAGTGAATCATTGCAACGGTTAAGTGGGGTCGTTAAGCAAATCCAGCCGTGCCCCATTGACTTGGCTTGTTGGAAGCTGGATGTGAAGGTCGCAAATGGTGATCACCTGAGCCTGGGATGCTGCAACTGTCATAAATACATGGGTGTTTAACAATTGACATCTCAATCAGAATAGAGCTGGAAGGGATCTTGGAGGTCTTCTAGTCCAACCCCCTGCTCAAGCAGGAGACCCTGTACCATTTCAGACAAATGGCTGTCCAGTCTCTTCTTAAAAACCTCCAGTGTTGGAGCATTCACCGCTTCTGGAGGCAAGCTGTGAATGCTCCAACACTGGAAGTTTTGAAGAAGAGACTGGACAGCCATTTGTCTGAAATGGTACAGGGGTTGGACTAGAAGATCTCCAAGATCCCTGCCAAAATTTATTATTATTATTATTATTATTATTATTAATTATTATTATTATTATTATTATTATTATTATTATTATTATTATTATTATTATTATTATTATTATTATTATTATTATTATTATTATTATTGTTGTTGTTGTTGTTGTTGTTGTTGTTGTTGTTGTTGTTGTTGTTGTTGTTGTTGCTGTTGCTGTTGCTGCTGTTGCTGTTGTTGCTGTTGTTGCTGTTGTCATAAAATGGGGCAAAATTCACAACATCTGCATAGCAACAGAAATTTGGGGCTCATTTGAGGTCATAAGTTGGGGATTAGCTATAATAATAATAATAATAATAATAATAATAATAATAATAATAATAATAATAATAATAATAATAATAATAATAATAATAATAATAATAATAAAAGTTGGAAGGGACCTTGGAGGTCATCTAGTCCAACCCCCTGCCACGGCAGGAAACCCTATACCATGTCAGACAAATGGCTGTCCAGTCTCTTCTTAAAAACTTCCAGTGTTGGAGCATTCACCGCTTCTGGAGGCAGGTTGCATCACTTGCTTCTCCATTTTGACCCACAATGACTCTTCAGCCTTTTGAGTGTCTTGGATAAGTTCTACATTCTCTTGCATACTAACTCCGTAAACCTTGGAAGTTAATTATTCATTCACCTTTGAACCCCATTGATTTTCGTCTCTCCTTCTTGATTGCATCTGGTTAAAACTCATTCCACCTGATCAGCATTAAGTAATCTGAATAATTAATATGATAATTTAGTCCAGGCAGGCAGACAAAGTGCTGCTTTCTGTTGAGTGAGGGGAAAAAAAAAAAACCCTTTAATTGCAATTTTCCTGGGATCCTTTAGTATCAGACTTGGATTGTTAGCTTGGATCAGCTTGAATTATTCCTAAAAAGATGCAGGTAATCCTCAAATTACAATCATAACGGAGCCTGTAATGGTGGTAAAAAGGACCAGTCACGTGACCAAACAAGTTTATACGGGTTTTATGACAGTTGTTAAGCGAGCACAGTGGTTTTTAAGTGAATACTATGGTTAAGTTTGCTATGGTGCACTTTTGCAAAAAAAAACTCAGAAGTGTCATTTTGTTTTCAAAACTGTTGCAAAATGTGGTCTTGTATATGCGGTTGTGTTGTCAAGTGTCCAAAGTACAGTCTCACAGCTGGGCCTCTGTCTGTTGGAAATTTGGATTGGGGGTGTAAGTCCCCTTTTTAATGGGCAAAAGGAAGAATCACTTCCTTCTAAATGTGTCTGAGGATGCTTAAACTGCTCTGGATGTATAAGTATGGCAGATACCCAGCTATAGTATCTATAGCAGAGGTCCCCAACCTTTTGGGCACCAGGGATCGCTTCCGTGGAGAGAGGTTTTTCCGCAGACCAGGGGGTGCGTGGTTTTGTGTGCTGCCTGCATCTCGCAGATGGGGCTTTGCTTGTTCGTGCGGACCGGTTGCTGGCATGCCATGGCCCGGATTTGGAGGAGGAGGAGCAGTTGGAACTGGGACTGTCTGACGGGAAGGACATAGTCCTCTCCGAATCCAGGGATCAAGGATCAGGAAGTCCCAGGGCCATCTGGTGGGGGGTGGGGGTTGACCAGATGGAGAGCTGCCTGCAGGAATGGCTGCAGAGGGCCAGCGGACATGACAGAAACAGCTGACTCCTCCGTCTGATCCGCGGGCGAGGTGAGCAGAACAGAGGGAGGCACAGAAGAGGTCGGTGAGGCTGCTTGCGAGGAAGCAGCCCCACTCCTCCTCCCAAGGAACACCCAGGGAAGGATATTTAACCAGACATTGGAGGAAGGTATGTTTGTCAGGAACATCTGTTTGCTTGCAGGTGCACCTTCCTGGCTTTCCTGGATCCTGTTTCTTGAACTTTGGACTGTGTTTTTGGACTCTTAACCTCGGACTTTGCTTGTGGATTTTAGGACTTGGCTGTCGGACTTCCGACTCTTGGACTATGTTTTGGTTGTTGGAAGTCTGCACTTGTGGTTATTGTTACTTCCCTCGTGGGTCAGCTAGGACTTAGTTTGTAGAACCAGGGAATTCAGACGGAGGGAGAAACTGAGGACCGGAGCAGAGCTTCACCAGCACTTTTGGTGAGTCGTTTGGAGGCTGTGATAAGTGAGCAATAAACAGACTCTGCTTAATCTCTGCCTCACCCGTGTGACTTGGGCCAGAACAAGCACTTGAAGAATGCAAGTCAAGCAAGATCCCAGTTGTGTTTCCTGCTTCGTTGAGTTCTTGGTTGTTGAATGGCAGCTTAAGTGTCTTATATAAATTCCTTCTGCAGCTTGGAAAAGGGAAGCTCTGTAGAAAAATATTTGTCAGCGGTCCAATTAGCGAACCCAAACAAGGGAATTCCTCTAGGCCAAGGATTTTCAGCCTTTTCACAGATTGTACCACTTTTAGGACATAACAATCTTTTGAGTACCACCAGTGCTTAGCAAGGTGTCAAAAACTTGATGATTAAAAAAATGGGGGGATTTGGGGCTTTACTGGTTAGATTCCTTTGTTGTTATAGAAATGGCTAGTTTATAAGATGATGAAAAAGTAAAAAGCTGATATTCAGTGTTAATGCTTCTTTCTATTGCAACCAAGGAAGTCAGAAGTCAATGCCTTTCCTTTTTGGTGAACTGGTGTAAGGAAAACAGCCTAGTTTTAAATACCGGAAAAACCAAAGAGATCATTGTCAATTTCAGAAAAGGCAGGCACAGCCACACATCTCTGTGCATCAATGATTCACCTGTAGAGATGGTTACCAGCATCAAATTCCTGGGTGTGCAGCTAACGAGTAGGCTGGCTTGGTCGCTCAACAGCGAGACACTGGTGAAGCGGGCACAGCAGCGCCTGCATTTTCTGCGTCGCCTGAGAAAAGCACATCTTCCTTCCTGTGTCCTGACCACTTTCTACAGAGGGACAATCGAGAGCATCCTGTCATACAGCATCACAGTCTGGTTTGGAAGCATCACTGCTTCAGACAGGAAGGCGGTGCAGAGGGTGGTGAGGATGGTCGAAAAGATCATTGGCAGTTCCCTCTCTCCCATCCAGGACATAGCACAGAAGCGCTGCTTGAGCAGGGTCCATAAGATTGTCTGAGACACTACACATCCTCTTCACGACCTGTTTTCCTTGTTCCCTTCTGGGAGGAGGCTTCGTGGGATCCGCAGCAGAACATCCAGATTCAGCCACAGTTTCATTCCATACAGCATTAACCTTGTGAACTCTCAAGCTTCCTCCTTCCATTATATATTCAAGATGGACAGTATTTAATATTGATTTGTTATGTATATGTAGGGGTGTGGGTCTATACATATGTTGTATATAGTATGTTTTAGGTGTGTGTCATGTATGTGTTTCACTTTGAGAGCGGGCAACTAAATTTCATTTTTGATGTGTGCCGTTGTGCCCACAGTAAAAAAATGACAATAAAGGTTATCTTATCTTATCTTATCTTTCTCTCACCCTTTGCTCGCAAAAGCCCCCCTCTCTCATTCACTCTTTGCTTGCAAAAGCCTCTCGCTCTTTCACTCACTCTTTGCAACGCAAAGGCCGCTCGCTCGCTCTCTCCTCACCGCTTTGCTAACAAAAGCCTCTTCTCTTCTCTCTCTTTCTCCGTGTGTTTTATTATTCTCTCCCTCCCCCGCAAAACCTGCTCCTTTTATAGCTTCTCCTCTCTCTGCCCTACTCCTCCTTTTTCTCTTCCGGGTGCACCGGAAGCTGCAGTCAGCATGCAACCGTGCGCACAGATCCTGGGGCTTCTGCCGAGCCCTGCAGCTCCAGCTGATCTCCTCCAGGTCTGTGTGGCACCTCTTTAGCTCGTTCCCTCCCCCTCTACACTTGGCTAGGGTTCACTACCACCTACCAGGTGCTACAGTACCACCGGTGATACGCGTACCACCGGTTGAAAAGCCCTGCTCTAGGTGATTAAATCCCCAAAGGTAGAGCTTTATTGGATACATCACCTCAGAACTGAAGAAGCAAAACCAGCGCTGGGTTTTCCCACGCGAAAGCTTGCTTAGTTAAACAATAGATTCCCTTGCCCCCACCCCTTGGGTGTTCACATTGTCCAATAGTAAGACTTCTTTTTTGTTATGGGAACAATCCACTTCTCCATCCAGCACCTGCAGCAGGGACCTTGGCGGCTTGCAGGCTCTTACAGTTCATGGTACTCGCTTTCTACCCCTCCTCCCTTTTCTTTGGCAAGTTGATGAGCGATAGAAGCTAGCAGGCATTCTAGCGATTCAATCTTGACAGTATTAATCAAACCGAAGTCAACCTTTCCTGTCATGAGAAGATTTCCCAACCGGATGCGAAGAAAGCGAAGGCGATCCTCGGCTGCAAGGAGGGAAATCTCCCATCAAACCCCAGGGAGGCTGCTCTGCTCTCTGCCCTCACCAGCCCTGGCAGCTTGGGATGGGGGGATGCAAAGATGGATGGGGGGCAGTTCATCTGGAGGAGAGCAGCTGGGAGAATCTTGGCCCCGAAGAGGGAGGGAAGCACTGGGTGCGAATGGGGCAGGAGTCTCCCCTGGCTTGTGAAGGACTCAAACTCGATCAAATCGTGGCGAAAGAAGCCCTTGCCGGCCCCAGGAGAATCTCCAGCTCCAGCAGCTTCAAAGCCGCAGAAGGGGCTCTCCAAGGGAAGCAGAAATAGAGGATCTCTGAAGGGTCCCCTCGATCTGGCAGGGCTTGGAGAAATTGAGGAGGGGAGTCCTGCCTATTCCCTTCCCTTCCCTTCCCTGGGCTCTGCCCACCCTCCTCCCAAACCAAAGTCAGAGTAACAGAGTTGGAAGTTGTAGGTCATCTAGTCCAGCCCCCTCGCCCATGAGAGACAACAAAGTGCAGGATTTTCATTGATCATATACATCAGTGTTTCTCAAACTCGACAACTTTAAGATGCGTGGACTTCAACTCCCAGAATTCCCCAGCCAGCACTTGCTGGCTGGGGAATTCTGGGAGTTGAAGTCCACGCATCTTAAAGTTGCTGAGGTTGATAAACACTGATAGACATTGTTCAGTCTAGTCCAGGGGTCTTCAAACTTGGCCCTTTGATGACTTGCGGACTTCAACTCCCAGAATTCCTCAGCCAGGCACACTGGCTGGGGAATTCTGGGAGTTGAAGTCCACGCATCTTAAAGTTGCTGAGGTTGATAAACACTGATGGACATTGTTCAGTCTAGTCCAGGGGTCTTCAAACTTGGCCTTTTGATGATTTGCGGACTTCAACTCCCAGAATTCCTCAGCCAGGCACACTGGCTGGGGAATTCTGGGAGTTGAAGTCCACGCATTTTAAAGTTGCTGAGGTTGATAAACACTGATAGACATTGTTCAGTCTAGTCCAGGGGTCTTCAAACTTGGCCTTTGATGACTTGCGGACTTCAACTCCCAGAATTCCTCAGCCAGGCACACTGGCTAGGGAATTCTGGGAGTTGAAGTCCACGCATCTTAAAGTTGCTGAGGTTGATAAACACTGATGGACATTGTTCAGTCTAGTCCAGGGGTCTTCAAACTTGGCCTTTTGATGATTTGCGGACTTCAACTCCCAGAATTCCTCAGCCAGGCACACTGGCTGGGGAATTCTGGGAGTTGAAGTCCACGCATTTTAAAGTTGCTGAGGTTGATAAACACTGATAGACATTGTTCAGTCTAGTCCAGGGGTCTTCAAACTTGGCCCTTTGATGACTTGCGGACTTCAACTCCCAGAATTCCTCAGCCAGGCACACTGGCTGGGGAATTCTGGGAGTTGAAGTCCACGCATCTTAAAGTTGCTGAGGTTGATAAACACTGATGGACATTGTTCAGTCTAGTCCAGGGGTCTTCAAACTTGGCCTTTTGATGATTTGCGGACTTCAACTCCCAGAATTCCTCAGCCAGGCACACTGGCTGGGGAATTCTGGGAGTTGAAGTCCACGCATTTTAAAGTTGCTGAGGTTGATAAACACTGATAGACATTGTTCAGTCTAGTCCAGGGGTCTTCAAACTTGGCCTTTTGATGATTTGCGGACTTCAACTCTCAGAATTCCTCAGCCAGGCACACTGGCTGAGGAATTCTGGGAGTTGAAGTCCACAAGTCACAAAAGGGCCAGGTTTGAAGACCCCTGGTCTAGTCTTTCACTGACTTTTAAACCAGCATGTCATAAATACACAGCCATCAAGCTGTCCCTTTCCAGGATAAGCAAAATTAAGCAAAGGTCAGAAAAAAAAGAGGAGAAAGTAATAAAGACGAAAGGAATTGGAGAACTGAGAATGTGAAATGAGGGATAGAATCAAGATCACGTGAAGTATTAATACCACTTTACAATGCCTTGGTAAGGCCACACTTGGAATCCTGCATCCAGTTTTGGTCACCACGATGTAAAAAAGACGTTGAGACTCTGGAAAGAGTGCAGAGAAGAGCAACAAAGATGATTAGGGGACTGAAGGCTAAAGCATATCAGGAACGTTTGCTGGAATAGGGTATGTCTAGTTTAATGAAAAGAAGGACTAGGGGTGACATGATAGCAGTATTCCAATATCTCAGGGGTTGCCACAAAGAAGAGGGAGTCAAGCTATTCTCCAAGGCGCCTGAGGGCAGGACAAGAAGTAATGGATGGAAACTAGTCAAGGAGAGAAGCAACCTGGAACTGAGGAGAAACTTCCTGACAGTTAGAACAATTAACCAGTGGAACAACCTGCCTCCAGAAGCGGTGAATGCTGCAACACTGGAAGTTTTTAAGAAGAGACTGGACAGCCATTTGTCCGAAATTGTATAGGGTTTCCTGCCTGAGCAGGGGGTTGGACTCGATGACCTCCAAGGTCCCTTCCAACTTTATTATTATTATTATTATTAAAAAAGAAAGTGTGTTTAATCTGGTTTGCACCAACCTCGCGCGTGATATCACCCCATATTTTCTACCCTCGTGAACTCAACTTCCTTCAACCAACCCTCCCTTTTTCTTTTATTCTTTAAACTTCTTTCTTTCTTTCTTTTACTTTTCAGGGACTTATCCACTTTACCCAGCACAAAGATCTTTCTCGATCTTTCCCCTTGTCTCAATTCATATCCTGTTCTTTCATTTACTTCTCTTTTTATGATGCTCATATAAACCTTGGGGAGAAAAACAGCTCTCTCCATTACGTTGGACCCAAAAGAGAAGAGAGTAAAAAGGTCATAAAAATAGGCCCAGAGACATATATAAATAAAATGCCCTTTTGCGAAATGGAGACCTCTTATGATATTTATACCAGATACTATAAATACATCAAGAAGATCTGGTTTATCTCGTCAAACATGCAGGTTTTATGGAGACGGTTGATGACAGATATATAGCCAGGAAATAGGAAAGATGTGGTTTCTAGTGGACTTTGAAGAAGCAAGTTAGGAAAGGTATGGATGCATGGCATCCGGCCCTCTCAATTCCTGGCAAATAGATGGGGACGAAATGGAGGTAGTGACAGATTTTATCTTCCTGGGCTCTAAGATCACCACAGATGGGGACTGCAGCCAAGAAATTAAAAGACGCTTGCTCCTGGGGAGGAAAGCTATGGCAAATTTAGACAGCATACTAAAAAGCAGAGACATCACCCTGCCAACAAAAGTACGTATAGTCAAGGCCATGGTTTTCCCAGTGCAATGTATGGCTGTGAAAGTTTTGGACCATAAGAAAGGCTGAACGCAAAAGAATTGAGGCCTTTGAACTATGGTGCTGGAGAAGACTCCTGCGAGTCCCCTGGACTGCAAGGCGATCAAACCGGTCAGTCCTAGAGGAGATCAACCCTGACTGCTCCTTAGAAGGCCAGATACTGAAGTTGAAACTCAAGTACTTTGGCCACCTAATGAGAAGGAAGGACTCACTGGACAAGAGCCTAATGCTGGGAAAGATTGAGGGCAATAGAAGAAGGGGATGACAGAGAAGGAGGTGGCTGGATGGAGTCACTGAAGCAGTAGGCGTGAGCTTAAATGGACTCCAGAAGATGGTAGAGGACAGGAAGGCCTGGAGGAACGTTGTCCATGGGGTCGCGATGGGTCGGACACGACTTCGCAACTAACAACAACAACAACAACAATGGATGCCTCCTTTGGGCTTTGATGTTTGAAGAAGACAACTGTGAATACATTGGACATCCAAGAAAGCAAATCAAGGGATCCTTGAACAACTCAACACAGAGGTCTCACTCAAAACACAAAAGACTAAGCTTAAATTATCCTATTTCAGATATGCTATGCAAAGACTTAACTCTTTGGAGATGTTTATGATGCTAGGAAAGGTAGAAGGAAAAAGAAGAAAGGACAAGTAAGGTGGATGGACCTGTTTGGATGGACATCAGAAGAGAGTTGGATTAGAAGACCTTTCAGGTCCCTTATAGCCCTATGATTCTATGTTGTGTGACTCGGTTACAGAAGTGATGGATGCATTCATGACTTGAGAGCAGTGTTCCAATATCTAAGGAGTTACCACAAAGAAGAGGGAGTCCAGCTATTCTCCAAAGCGCCTGAAGGCAGGATAAGAAGCAACGGATGGAAACTAATCAAGGAGAGAAGCAACCTAGAACTAAGGAGAAACTTCCTGACAGTTAGAACAATTAACCAGTGGAACAACCTGCCTCTAGAAATTGTGGGTGCTCCATTACTGAAGGTTTTTGAAGAAAAGATTGGAAAACCATTTGTCTGAAATGGTATAGGGTCTCCTGCTTCAGCAGGGGGTTGGACTAGAAGACCACCAAGGTCCCGTCCAACTGTGTTATTCTGTTAATTCCTTGAAGAGTGCAGGACCATGTTAGGGACAGAGACATGGAGAAAGCCCATCTATGTGGTCACTAAGAGTCAACAATAAGCTTGATGGCATGTAATCAGTGACTCCTGAAAGTTATCCCAATATATGAATATGAGTCAGCCGTGTGCGGCAGCAACCAAAAAAGCTAATACAATCCTTGGTTGTATAAACAGAGGCATAGAATCAAAATCATATAAAGTATTAGTACAGTATTAGTGCAGATGACACTAAGCTGGCAGGAGTATCCAACACCCCAGAAGACAAACTCAGGATCCAAAAAGATCTTGACCAACTTGAACAATGGGCCCTATCCAACAAAATGAGTTTCAATGTGGAGAAAAGCAAAGTTTTACATTTAGGCAGGAAAAATCAAAGATATAAGTACAGATTAGGCTCAAAAACGGTCACTGTGAGAGGAACTTTGGAGTCCTAGTGGATGATCACTTTACTATGAGCCAGCAGTGTGCAGCAGCAACCAAAAAAGCTAATACAATCCTGGGTTGTATAAACAGAGGCATAGAATCAAGATCACGTGAAGTGTTAGTACCGCTTTATAAAACCCTAGTAAGGCCACACCTGGAATACTGCAGCCAGTTTTAGTCAGCACATTACAAACAAGATGTTGAGACTTTGGAAAAAATGCAGAGAAGAGCAACTAAGATGATTAAAGCCCTGGAGACTAAAACATATGAAGAACGGTTGCAGGAATTGGGCTATGTCTAGTTTAATGAAGAGAAGGACCAAGGGTGACATGAGAGCAGTGTTCCAATATCTCAGGGGCTGCCCCAAAGAAGAGGGGGTCAAGCTATTCTCCAAAGGACCAGAAAGCAAGACAATGAAACAATGGATGGAAAGTAATCAAGGAGAGAAGCAACCTGGGATTAAGGAGAGATTTCCTAATAGTGAGAATAATTAATCAGTGGAACAACTTGTCTCCAGAAGTTGTGGATGCTCCAACAATGGAGGTTTTTAAGAAGAGACTGGACAGCCACTTGTCTGAAATGGTGTAGGCAGGTCTCCTGCTTGAGCAGGGGGTTGGACTAGAAGACCTCCAAGGTCCCTTCCAGCTCTATTCTGATTGATTGAATACAAAGCCCTATTCTCTTCCATTCTCAATTTAACTATTTCTAGGTCACAGTCTTTACTTCGTGGTGATTTGTCCCCTTTTGCTGTTTTTCTGGGGCAGCACTGATAACTCTTTCATGAAATAAAATTTCTTTTCTCTATCCAGCTTTGTTCAGCCATGACTGCAAAAAAAAGAAAGAAAAGAAAAGGCTTTTGCTACTGGAGGCAAGTAATCCCTTTATGCAATGTTTTATCATGGATCTTCGCGAGACAACTATTAATCTTAAATCATACTTTTATAAAGTGTTTATTTTCTCTCCCTCACCCCCCCTTCCCCCCCCCCGGCGCTTCGGTGGCTATCAATATCGCGGCTGTCACTCGGAGTTATGAACCGCATCTTCAGCTCTGAAGCAAAATTGAGAGAGCCACATGGAATCCAAAGAAATCAATCCTATTTTTTTTTTGATAGATATGCCATCACAGGCAAGGAGCTCTTTCAAACAAGTGTGATTAGGGTCCAGTCACACTCTAGGGAGACTAGGGTTATGTAGAGTCAAAGTTCTGGAGACCAAAACGTCTGATGATCCAAGGCCTGGAGACCAAAACGTACAAAGAACGGCTGCGGAACTTGGGTTTGGCCAGTCTAAAGAAAATAAGAAATAGGGGAGACATGATAGCAGGATTCCAGTATTTGAGGGGCTGCCAGAAAGAAGAAGAGGGGGTCGCGTTATTCACCAGAGCACCAGAGGGAAGGACGAGAAACAATGGTTGGAAACTGATCAAGGAGAGAAGCAACCTGGAATTAAGGAGAAACTTCCTGACAGTGAGGACAATTAACCAGTGGAACAGCTTGCCTCCAGAAATCGTGGGCGCTCCATCACTGGAAGTTTTTAAAAAGGGACTGGACAATCACCTGTCTGAGATGGTATATGACGTCCTGCTTGAGCAGGAGGCTGGACTAGAAGACCTCCAAGGTCCCTTCCAGCTCTATTCTATTCTATTCTATTCTATTCTATTCTATTCTATTCTATTCTATTCTATTCTATTCTATTCTATTCTATTCTATTCTATTCTATTCTATTCTATTCTGTTCTGTTCTGTTCTGTTCTGTTCTCATTTAATGTCTCTTTAACTACCTGATTTTTCAAAGAATGCTAACTATGTTTTTGGAGAATTAACCTGTGTCGGATCCATAGATCTAGCTTTCTGGAGAACGCTCCAATCCTGGGGACTGTGGGATGAAAGAGAAGAAGAGGACAACAAGAGACAATATGGATGGACTCAGTTACAGTGTTGATGGGTACACTATTGGAAAACCTGAAGGAACTGTTTGAAGAAAGATCATTCTGGAAGAAGAGCTGTCTCTGTCTGTCTGTCTGTCTGTCTGTCTCTATCTGTCTATCTATCTAGATATCTACAGTATGTATATTTATCTATCTATCTATCCATGTCTGTCTGTCTGTCTGTCTGTCTGTCTGTCTGTCTCTCTCTATCTATCTATCTATCTATCTATCTATCTATCTATCTATCTATCTATCTATCTATCTATCTATCTATCTATCTATCTATCTATCTATCTATCTATCTATCTATCTATCTATCTATCTATCTATCTATCTATCTATC
>JALGBA010002512.1:0-49349 GCA_023970755.1 Azemiops feae
TTCCCCCCCCCCCCAAAAGATGCTTTTTCACGAGGCGAACTGGACTTCCTTGTTCCATTTTGAATTTTTTTTTTTTTCAGCCTAGCCCAGGCTCTAGTCTAGCAACTTTACAAATTCGTCATTGCTGCTTTGATTTCATGAATTGAGCTGTGATGATGATGATGATGATGATGATAATAATAATATAATAATAATAAGGAGGAGGAGGAGAAGGAGAAGGAGAAGAAGAAGAAGAAGAAGAAGAAGAAGAAGAAGAAGAAGAAGAAGAAGAAGAAGAAGAAGAAGAAGAAGAAGAAGAAGAAGAAGAAGAAGAAGAAGAAGAAGAAGAAGAAGAAGAAGAAGAAGAAGAAGAAGAAGAAGAAGAAGAAGAAGAAATAACAACAACAACAACAACAACAACAACAACTGTAGGGTCCCTGGTGCTCTCTTCTTGAAAGCCTCCAGTGTTGGGGCAGCGACAATGTCTGAAGGCAAGCCATCCCACTGGTTAGAATAGCATAGAATAACAGAGTTGGAAGGGACCTTGGAGGTCTTCTAGTCCAACCCTATACCATTTCAGACAAATGGCTGCCCAATCTCTTCTTGAAAACCTCCAGTGATGGAGCACCCACAACTTCTGGAGGCAAGCTGTTCCACTGGTTAATTGTTCTAACTGTCAGGAAGTTTCTCCTTAGTTCTAGGTTGCTTCTCTCCTTGATTAGTTTCCATCCGTTGCTTCTTGTCCTGCCTTCAGGCGCTTTGGAGGATAGCTTGACTCCCTCTTCTTTGTGGCAGCCCCTCAGATACTGGAAACACGGCTATCCTGTCCCCCCTCGTCCTTCTCTTCATTAAACTAGACATACCCAATTCTTTACATGTTTTAGCCTCCAGCCCTCTGATCATCTTTGTTGCTCTTCTCTGCACTCTTTCTAGAGTCTCAACATCTTTTTTACATCTTCCCTGGTCCTTTTTTTCATTAAACTACAGACATCCCCAATTCCAGCAAGGGACCTCGGAGGTCATCCAGTCCAACCCCCTGCTCAGGCAGGAAACCCTACGCCATTTCAGACAAAGGGCTGTCCGGTCTCTTCTTAAAAACCTCCAGTGATGTTTTGCTACAAGGACCAATCCTGAACTGGAGAAAAGAGGTGGGCAGCCGTCTCCCCTGAGAGTCTAGCTTCCTCGCTGCAGGAAAAGGCTGTTTCGTTTTGCTGTGCAACACATTTGAGTTTTGTTTTTTGTTTTTCCCTTTCTTTTTCGTCCTCTGAAACAGCCCAGATTTTTTTTTTTTTTCCCCCGGTTGAAATTGTGTGAACGTTTGAGCCGGTGGCTTTACATCCCTGCTGGGGCGGC
Source organism: Azemiops feae (assembly GCA_023970755.1). Taxonomy (NCBI): domain Eukaryota; kingdom Metazoa; phylum Chordata; class Lepidosauria; order Squamata; family Viperidae; genus Azemiops; species Azemiops feae. The sequence continues at coordinate 1,333 of JALGBA010002512.1, forward strand.
TGCAAATTTATGACCGCCGATTGGTGATTTTATCGCCCAGCTAATAATTATAATGAAAGGGCCAGGCGGAGAACCCGCCCGCTCTCCCACCTCCCAGTGTTTTTATGCTCTTTTAATGAGCTTAATTAATCTGGCGGCCGTCCTGTCGAAAGGGAGGTGGCGTTGGATGGGCCTTGACAGCCCTCTGCTGTTTTCCCGCAAGAGGGTCAGGAAGAGACAGAAGGGGGGGGGAAACAGATTTCTGAAGCCCTCCTGGTTTAATATGCGCGATATTGCCTGTGCAGGTAGTCCTCGACTTAGCGACCGTTCGTTTAGTGACTGTTCCAAGGGCTGTAGTTTGGGGTTGAAAGGATTAACATTGATAATGTTACCTGGTTGGGTAATCAAAAGTCTGTGAGAAAAGAACCCAGCTCAGAAGCACCAAGTACTCCATAGTTCTCCTCCTCCTCCTCCTCTGTGTAAACTCCCCTCCCTTCTGGCACTGATGACGTTGCCTAGTTGGGTTATGAAATGTCTGCAAGAAAATCACCCAGCTCAGAGAGCACCCAGGACCCCACAATCTTTTCTTTTTTTCTTTCTTTCTTTCTTTCTTTCTTTCTTTCTTTCTTTCTTTCTTTCTTTCTTTCTTTCTTTCTTTCTTTCTTTCTTTCTTTCTTTCTTTCTTTCTTTCTTTCTCTTTCTTTCTTCTCTCCTCCTCTCCCTATCCTCCTCCCTCCTCCTCCTCTCCTCCTCTCTGCAAAACTCCCCTCCCTTCTGGCACTGAGCCGTTACCTAGCTGGGTCATGAAAACGTCTGCAAGAAACCCACCCACCTCAGAGAAGCACCAGGGACCCCCCACATTTCAACCCTGAGCCACAAAGATTCTCTTTTATTAGCTTTAAGCTTTAAGAAGCCCCTTTTGCAAAAAGCGGCGTAAGACAAATTCCGGGAGGACAGCCTGCCTGTCCTTTTCCCGAGGTACCGAGCATGAAAACGACACACGAACCAGCGAAGGCTACTTAGCTCCACTTTGGCAAACACCTGTCTCTCTGCCAAGGGCTGATTAGTCTTTCACCCAGGAGGGGGAAAAAAAATTGGACCCTTAAAGGGAGATGTTCTGAAATGCAGCCCATTTGTTTGCGCTTCCCTCCCCTGCCCCCCCGTAATTGTACACAGACGGAGTGGTGCGTGCGATGCCCAGCCGACGCGCTTCCCCTCCTTTCAATCCTGTTATTTTAATTCCGTGTTGAATAGCGAGCGGCAAAAGCAGATTGCTGGTTCGGCCCCGCTACGGAGCGAGTCGCGTCGGCTTCTTGGTAAACATCCCTATTTGCAGTAACTGCTTCTAATCTCAGAAGCAGCGGTGGGGTAGGCGGAGGAAGGAATAACAGAGAAACAGAGTTGGAAGGGGCCTCGGAGGTCCTCTAGTCCAGCCCCCCTGCTAAGGAGAAATTTCTTGACGGCGAGAACAATCCACTGAAAAAGCCAACACAGTGCTAGGCTGCATCAACAGAGGGACAGAATCAAGATCCCGTAAAGCCACACTTGGAATCCTGCATCCAGTTTTGGTCACCACGATGCAAAAAAGATGTTGAGACTCTAGAAAGAGTGCAGAGAAGAGCAACAAAGATGATCAGGGGACTGGAGGCTAAAACATATAAGGAACGGTTGCTGGAATTGGGTGTGTCCAGTTTAATGAAGAGAAGGACAAGGGGGGACAGGATAGCAGCCTTCCAATATCTCAGGGGCTGCCCCAAAGAAGAGGGAGTCAAGCTGTTCTCCAAAGCACCTGAAGGCAGGAGAAAGAAGCAACGGATGGAAACTAATCAAGGAGAGAAGCAACCCAGAACTAAGGAGAAACTTCCTGACAGTTAGAACAATTAACCAGTGGAACAACCTGCCTCCAGAAGCAGTGAATGCTCCAACACTGGAGGTTTTTAAGAAGAGACTGGACAGCCATTTGTCCAAAATAGAATAGAATAGAATGGAATGGAATGGAATAGAATAGAATAGAATAGAATAGAATAGAATAACAGAGTTGGAAGGGACCTTGGAGGTCTTCTAGTCCAACCCCCTGCTCAGGCAGGAAACCCTATCCCATTTCAGACAAATGGCTGTCCAGTCTCTTCTTAAAAACTTCCAGTGTTGGAGCATTCACCGCTTCTGGAGGCAGGTGGTTCCACTGGTTAAGTGTTCTCACTGTCAGGAAGTTTCTCCTTAGTTCCAGGTTGCTTCTTTCCTTGACTAGTTTCCATCCATTACTTCTTGTCCTGCCTTCAGGCGCTTTGGAGAACAGCTTGACTCCCTCTTCTTTGGGGCAGCCCCTGAGATACTGGAAGGCTGCTATCATGTCTCCCCTCGTCCTTCTCTTCATTAAACTAGACAGACCCAATTCCAGCCACCATTCTTGGCTTGCAAAGCACTGCAGTTTTCTTAGATGTTCACGTCTGTCTGTCAAGGAAGCCCAGGGACCTTTTCAGGCTCCTTGCACAATTCAAAAAGTTTGAAAATCGTCTCTGCTGGTGCAAAAATGTCATTCTGCTTGGCGAAATCCATCTTTTTTTCTGCAGACGCTTCTAACTTTCCCCGTCGGTCCCCAAAGGGGAAGATGGGAGCCTGGAAAAACAGTGAGTCATCAAGTGCCCAGAGATAGTTTTAAAAGCCATTTGCAAACTGCAGCCTTCTCCTTTCTTTCTCTCTCCCTCTCTCCCTCCCTCTCTCTCTCTCTCACTCTCTCTTCCCCATCTGTGGGTTTGAGTCATCCTTCCAAAACAGCTCCAGCAATTTATCCGACCGCAGCAAACTTTTATTAGCAGAGACTTCTGGAGCAAGCAAAGAACAGCAGCTGAATAGATTAAAAAGAGAGGAAAACACCAGCGCTTAACAGAAGAACAGATTTGGGAGGGACCCTGGAGGTCTTCTAGTCCAACCCCCTGCTCAGGATCGTGGAATCCTAGAATCCTAGGGCTGGAAGGGACCTACGAGGTCCTCTAGTCCAGCCCCCTGCTCGAAATCATAGAATCCTAGAGCTCAAAGGGACCTCGGAGGTCCTCTAGTCCAGCCCCCTGCTCAGGATCATGGAATCCTAGAATCCTAGGGCTGGAAGGTACCTACGAGGTCCTCTAGTCCAGCCCCTTGCTCAGGATCATGGAATCCTAGAATCCTAGGGCTGGAAGGTACCTACGAGGTCCTCTAGTCCAGCCCCCTGCTCAGGATCATGAAACCATAGAATCCTAGGGGTAGAAGGGACCTTGGAGGTCCTCTAGTCCAGCCCCCTGCTCAGGATCATGAAACCATAGAATCCTAGGGGTAGAAGGGACCTTGGAGGTCTTCTAGTCCAGCCTCCTGCCCAAGATTATAGAATCGTAGGGCTGGCAGGGACCTTGTTGGCAAAACACCCATTTGCACCACTCAGGTGACCCCGAGGACACAGGTAAGCCTCCAAGTGGCCTCAACGACCCTCTAAAAGAAGGCAAAGGACCAGCTGTCTGCTAGGAGTATAAATCCTTCCCTTCCCCACCATCCAGTCAGAGCGGAAGAAGCTTCTGGGAGGAGAAGCGAAACGTCTTCAAAGAAAGTCCAGTTTGCCTCTTGAAAAAAAAAGCACCTTTCTGGACGAGCTTTCTCGTTGGCTATAGCAACCCTCCGTTTCGCCTGCCTGAATCAAAGGTTGTGCTTGTCTGGTGTGACATTTGTGTGGGAGGCACAGGGGAGACACGCCGGGAGGCCCGAGATGCGAATCCGTGCTTGTCGGGACCCCATGCCGGCTCGAACAGAGTCGCCAGCTGTGATTTGACATCTTCAGCACCGCAAAACGCTGGGCAAGGGGTAATAACCAGGGTGCCTCTGGGGTTTTTCCCCCCACCCCAGGGTCCTTTCCTTGGCTCAGGATGCTGGGGTTTGTAGTCCCCGCACCCCTGGAAGACACCCGCTGCAGAATTGTCCCTGCTAGAAAGAGCACGCAGGTCATCCTTTACTTACAACCGTTCTCTTAAGGATCGTTCCAAGTTAACTGGAGCGCTCAAACAAGGTCCTCACACTTACGACCATCGATGCATCCCCATGTGAAATTGAGCAGTAAGCTAGTGCTCAATTTGCAATCCTTTCTTTAGACGCCGAAGTTGCAAACGGCACCGAAAAATGACGCTTACAACGGGTCCTCACACTTACGACCGTCGCAGCGTCTCTCAGGCCGCACGATCAAATTTCGGGCAACTTGGCGTGGACTTAACGAGGGTCGAAGACCCCCCTGGGTGAAGCGATCCCCATTTTGCCACCTCCCAGAGCCGGCTTCCGACAAGCAAAATCGGGGAGGGAAGCCGTGTGATTCACTTAACAACCGTGTGTTTCACTTAACAACGGTGTGATTCCGTTTAAGCGTGAAAAACAGTCACTTTTTTTTCAGGGCGGTTCCAATTTGAAACGGCCGTTAAACAAATTGTAAGTTTGTAAGTCGGGTTAGGATGGGAGGCCACCAAGTAACCCGGAGGACATAATTGAGGCTGGTAATAGAAAAGTCCTGGACAACAGGGATATTTCCTTCTCTGGGTTGAAAGGATTAACATTGATAATGTTATCTAGTTGGGTAATCAAACATCTGTGAGAAAACAACCAAACTCAGAGAGCACCAAGGACTCCATACTCCTCCTCCTCTTCCTCCTCCTCCTCCCTTTTTCCTCCTCCCTTTCTCTTCCTCCTCCTCCTCCTCCCTTTCTCTTCCTCCTCCTCCTCCTCCCTTCTAGCACTGATGATGTTACCTAGCTGGGTCATGAAACGTCTGCAAAAACTATGCCTGCATGTTTGATTGATTGATTGATTGATTGATTTTTACAGCCACCTCAGCAAACTCTGGTCCGCTCGCAATTCAAAACATATATTTCAATTAAAACCATAAAAGCAGTAAAACAAAAGCACGAAAGAAGACAAAAACCTCGTTGCTGACCTCTTCCCCATTTTTTCTCCCCCCGTCCGCAGAACACCCTGGAGCAATGCAGCGTCTGTGCCAAGCCCATCATGGAGCGCATCCTGCGGGCCACCGGTAAAGCTTACCACCCTCACTGCTTCACCTGTGTGATTTGCACCCGGAGCTTGGACGGCATCCCGTTCACCGTGGATGCCGGGGGAAACATTCATTGCATCGAGGATTTCCACAGGTGGGACGCGAGATTGTTTTTTTTTTGCAGAGCTTCTGGAGGGCTGGAGAAACGGTGGGGTGGGGGTGGGGATACACGAAGGAAAAATAAACACGGGTTGAGTTCACACAACAGGACGAAACCCAGGTTTAACAAAACACCAGGCCTGTATTCCTTGTTTAATATCTTGAATGCCTGGCAGAAACTCCCTCTTCTTCCCCTTATACCAAAGAACATCAAGACAAGGAAATCTTGAGTTTCTTTTTCACCTTCTCCTCTCCCAGTCTAATCCCTCAGTACGGGAGGTCCTCGACTTACAACAGTTTGCTTAGTGACCGTTCAAAGCTGCAACGGCACTGAAAAAAAGTGACTTCTGACTGTTTTTCACACTTAACGAGCGTCGCAGGATCCCCGTGGTCACGTGATCGAAATTCAGACGCTTGGCCACTGACTCGTATTTATGACGGTCGCAGCGTCCCGGGGTGTGTGTCACGCGATCCCCTTTTGCGACCTTCTGACAAGCAAAGTCAACGGGAGAACCGGATTCACTTAACAACCGGGTTACGAACTTAACATCCGCAGTGATTCGCTTTATGAACTGGGGCAGCAAGGAAGGTTGTAAAACGGGGCAAAATTCGCTTAACAACCGTCTCACTAAGCAACGGAAATTTTGAGTTCAGCTGTGGCCCTAAATCGGGAATGACCTTGTATTTCTGGTTTTCTTGGACAAGAATGCAGCCCTAGCAAACAACGGAGTCCACGCTTAACGACAGCCGTGTTCACTTAACGAGTGCGGTGTAATAAGCCCCGCCCCTTTTTAACGTGCATTTGACACCTGTAGAAAAGGGGTGGAGCCTCAATTGTATGTTTACACCTCCCAACTTTTTTAGCTGTCTGCTCTGGGGCCACCAAATGGATCTATAATAATAATAATAATCTATTGGATCTATTCTAATCCAATCTGTTCCAGGGTAAGTGGATCTAACGCTTAAGACTTTCTTTGTCTACCCAAATATTCACTGTTAATATTAATCAAGGAGAGAAGCAACCTAGAACTAAGGAGAAACTTCCTGACAGTTAGATCAATTAACCAGTGGAACTCCTTGCCTCCAGAGGTTGTGGCTGCATCATCACTGGAGGTTTTTAAGAAGAGACTGGACAGCCCTTTGTCTGAAATGGTATAAGGTTTCCTGCCTGAGCAGGGGGTTGGACTAGATGACCTCCAAGGTCCTTTCCAACTTCTTCTTCTTCTTCTTCTTCTTCTTCTTCTTCTTCTTCTTATTATTATTATTATTATTATTATTATTATTATTATTATTATTATTATTATTATTATTATTATTATTATTATTATTATTATTATTATTTATTTATTATTTATTATTATTATTATTATTTCTCCTCCTCCCCAGGAAATTTGCCCCACGATGCTCCGTCTGCAAGGGGCCCATCATGCCCGCCCAGGGCCAGGAGGAAACGGTCCGGATCGTGGCCTTGGACCGCGACTTCCACGTCCAGTGCTACCGGTGTGAGGTTGGTGCCTTCAGCCCCCTCCCCTCCCTCTCTTGCTCTGCCGGCCCCCTTTGAGCGGACCCTACGAGGGCTCCGGCCGTCTTCCCAGGACGGCTTGAAAGGAAGCGCAGAATCCTGGCCTCCCCGAAAGGGCAAAACATCGTAGTTTAAGTCCACGGCTGCCCAAGCCCCAGTTCAGCCTTCAGCTGAAATAAAACAGCCCTGCTCACGGTGGGCTGGTTGGAGATGGGTGGGCTTCAACGGTGAGAATTCCTCAGGAAGGGAAGCGAAGGGAAGGAAGAGGAAAGGAAGAGAAAAATGGGAGGAAAGGAGGAAGAAGGAAGGAAGGGGATGGGAATGAGAAGGAAGGAAGGAGCTAGGAATGGAAGGGAGGGAGGGAGGGGAGGGGAAGGAAGGAAGGAGCATGAGAGGGAGGGAGAAAGGGAGGAAGGAAGGATGGAATGAAAGGAAGGAAGGAAGAGAGGGAGGGAGGAACAGGGAGGGAGGGAGGAACGAGAGGAGGGAGGGAGGAAGGAAGGAAGGGGGAGAGAGGGAGGGAAGGAAGGAAGAAAAGGAGGGAGGGAGGAAGAAGGAAGGAAGGAAGGAGCTAGGAATGGAAGGAAGAAAGGAAGGAAGGAGATGGGAATAAGAAGGAAGGAAGGAGAGGGAGGGAGAGGAGAGGAAGGAAGGAAGGGAGGAGAGAGGGAGGGAGGGAGGAAGGAAGAAGAGGAAGAGAAAGAAGGAAGGAAGGAAGGAAAGGAAGGAAGAAGGGAAGGAAAGGGAGGGAGAAGAAGGAGAAATCCAGGCCCTCCCTTCCCCTCGGCCTCTAGAAATACCCAGGGGGGGGGGCTCAGCAGATGGGAATCGGGCTGGCAACCCTGACAAAGCCGAGCCCCTTCAAGCGTCCGGTCAGGGCCCCGGCCTTTTTGGCCTCACACCTCGGACCCCCCTTCCTTGCAAGGAGAGCCACACCCTGGTTGTGTCTGATCCGGGGGGGGTGGAAGCCGCAGGACCCCCCCGGCCCTCTTCCCCCTCCTCGCACCCCGCCCGGCCCCTCACCCCAACCCTGCCGTGTCTCCCTGCAGGACTGCGGGGGCCTCCTGTCCGAAGGCGCCAACCAGGGCTGCTACCCGCTGGACGGCCACATCCTCTGCAAGGGCTGCAACTCCTCCCGGATCCAGGCGCTGACCGCCAAGGCCAGCACTGACCTCTGAAGGGGACACCGGGGGGGGGGGCGGCCACGCTGCTCCTCCGGCTTCCCGGGACTCTCCTGCACGGGCCGGACTACTGTCCCCCCCACAACCAGTTGCACAATCTTTCAGCCAACAACCCTCCCCAGCTGTCTAGGGAAGGTATTTCTGGAGGGGGGGTCTCCAAGGCTCCTTCAGGGGGTCTTTTCTGCCCCTCCCCTCGGAAAGGACCCTTCCCCGGATTCTCGGAGAGAGAGAGAGACACACACACACGTCAGATTTAAGATTCTGGGGTGTCGCCCTCCACCCAGAGTTCAGAGAACTTCAGAATGGGGGTGTCTGGGGCGAGGGGGAGTCCCTAGATGGGGGGGAGGGGAGTCACGGCGAGACACACCCCTTTCCACTTTGCATGCCTTGAATTGCACACCTGTCGTAACCACGATCTTTTCTGGCCCCTCCTTCAGAGGATCTAGCCAAGATGCCAAAATTTTCCCCTGGGCTTCTTTTAGCTTCCTCCTCTCTCTCCCCCCCCCCCCCCATTTTTTTTTTTTTTTTTACATTTTTCCACTCTGTGCCTTTTCAACCACAATGGCCTAAGACAGGGGTGGGGGACCTGGGCTCTTTTGTGACTGGTGGACTTCAACTCCCAGAATTCCTGAGCCAGCCATGCTGAGGGAAAAGGGAGAGGTTTCCAAGCTGAGCCATGCTGGCTGAGGAATTCTGGGAGTTGAAGTCCACGAGTCATGAAGGGGCCATAGTTCCCCCACGTTGGCTGAGGAATTCTGGGAGTTGAAGTCCGCGAGTCATGAAGGGGCCATAGTTCCCCCACGCTGGCTGAGGAATTCTGGGAGTTGAAGTCCGCGAATCATGAAGGGGCCATAGTTCCCCCATGCTGGCCCAGGAATTCTGGGAGTTGAAGTCCATGAGTCATAAAAGAGCCAAGGTTGCCTACTCCTGCACTAAATGAATGGCTGTAACTTGAGGACTAGCTGCGCATCCAAATTCACTTCTATCCAGCCCCGTATCGTCACCTGTTCTGATATTTTATAAATGGCTTAAAAAGGAAAGAAATCAAAGAAGGGAAGAAACGGATAAGAATTGGAGGCTGCTGGTGTTTTTCATTCACCCCAGGCTCAAAATATATTTTTTAGCCAGGCAGATATGGAGTTGCCCGAACGAATGTCCTGGTTTTACAGATGGAATCGTTTACACAATCTTGCTCTTTCCTTTATTGGGAGGCGTTAAAAGAAACACACACTGTGCTTAGTCCACTTCCTCGACTTAAAACGACCGTATTTGGGACCGGAATTTCCGTCGCTAAGCGGGACCTTTGTTAAAGTGAGTCACACCTGATTTGACGACATTTCTTACCCGGTTGCTAAATAAATCGCTCTTGGTCGTTAAGTGAATCTGACTTGGTTTGTTGGGGAAGCCAGCTGGGCAGGTCACAAAAAGGGGATCACGTGTCCCGGGACGCTGCAACCCGTCGTAAATACACACCGGTTGCCAAGCACCCATATTTTGATCGTGTGACCTGCAGTCATAAGTGTGAGGACCGGTCGCAAGTCCCCTTTTTCAGTGCCGTTGTAACTTTGAACAGTCGCTAAATGAACAGTTGTAACCCCAGGGCTGCCTGTAGGAATTTATTTCTGGGTTTTGCAGTCAATTTACCCACATTTTTCAACCTTGGCCCCTTTAAGAGGAATGGACTTCAACTCCCAGAATTCCCCATCCTCCAGCACCCAGAAATGATGAATAATTTCGCTGTTCCTTCCTCTGCCAATCTTTGGGTCATCCTCCCTCCCCAAATAGCCAGGACAGACCGGTCAGGAATGCGCTGCTCCCAATCTGAAAAACCGGCCGTGCTCCCTGCATTTAGACATCTAGCAACTCAGGAAGAGGTTTAATGGGAAAGATGTCTCCTGAGGAGCTACTTGTCTGAAGTGCAGGGATTTTGAAAGAGAGCCAGACTTTTTAGCACAGGTATGTCAGCCTCCAAATCTTTATGTTTCTATTCCCTCTCTTTCCTATCTGTGGGGGGTGGGGGAGGTGAGTTCTAATGCTGCCAAATCTGTAATGTGTGAAGTTGAATGCTGTTGGATTTTGCCTTCCCTGATTGTAGTTCCTGTAGAAGAATATATTTATTGCAAAGCTTTATTTAACGGAGTGCCCCAGAAGTGCCTTTGGCAGAAGAAATGTTGGGCGTGATATACTAAAATGGGCAGTGAAGGAAGACTTTAGACTAGGGCAGGGGTCTTCAAACGTGGCCCTTTTATGACTTGTGGACTTCAACTCCCAGAATTCCTCAGCCAGGCATGCCTGGGTTGTTGTTGTTTTCCTCCTACTAAAGCAGAGAGATTGCAGAGGAAGGGATTACAAGAGAGTAAAGTAATGTTTGCTGGAGAATTCTGGAAGTCCACAAGTCATAAAAGGGCCACGTTTGAGACCCCTGGACTAGGGTACTGTTTCTCAACCTGGATAGGTTTAAGACAGGTGGACTTCAACTCCCAGAATTCCCCAGCCAGCATGGCTGGCTGGGGAATTCTGGGAGTTGAAGTCCACCTTGTCTTAAAGTTGCCCAAGTGGAGAGATTCTACTCTAGAAACATTGCTGATGATCCTCTTGTCTCTTCATTTTCAAAACGAGTCGTTATTTTGCATTGCTGAAATTCTTCTATCTTAATTCCTCTTATGTTATCTAATCAGATGCTTCTAATGGCAAATGCACCACTTTTATTCTGCTTACCAAATTTCAAATTGCCACTTTTCACATATAGTGTATTATATTAGCGCTAGATACATATACACAGCAGTGGGGGGGGGGAACATAAAATATACAGGTAGACCCTCAACTTATGACCACAACTTATGGCTAGCTGGGGAATTCTGGGAGTTGAACTCCACAAGTCTTAAGAGTTGCCAAATGTGAAGATCCCCAGATTTAAGCCGACTTCTTTTAACTCTCTTGCAGCCCTTTTTTTTGGGGGGGGGGCGTATTTGGGAAGGAGTGACTGGAGAAGAATGATCTAGAAAAGGAAAAGGGGCGGGGAAGATCAATCTGGCCGAGCAGGAAATAGATTTGTAGAAAAATAAACACGGGAACCAGATTAGAAGGGATCCCAAAGAGAGATTAAGAAATCGGATACCGTGGGAAAGCTTGGTTCTTAAATCTTTTGCAGCAGCAAAACAAACTAGATCAATGAGTTTTTTTTTCCAACTTGGCAACTTTAAGGGGTGGGGAATTCCCATGACTGACTGAAGAATTCTGGGAATTGAAGTCCATGCACCCCTGCTGGGAGATTATGGGAATTGAAGTTCACATATTCTGGCTGGAGAATTCTGGGAGTTGAAGTCAAAGCATGCTGAATTCTGGGAGTTGAAGTCAAAGCATGCTGAATTCAGGGAGTTGAAGTTCAAGCATGCTGAATTCTGGGAGTTGAACAAGCAAGCTGAATTCTGGGAGTTGAAGTCAAAGCATGCTGAATTCTGGGAGTTGAAGTTCATGCATGCTGAATTCTGGGAGTTGAACATGCATGCTGAATTCTGGGAGTTGAAGTCAAAGCATGCTGAATTCTGGGAGTTGAAGTTCAAGCATGCTGAATTCTGGGAGTTGAAGTCAAAGCATGCTGAATTCTGGGAGTTGAAGTCAAAGCATGCTGAATTCTGGGAGTTGAACAAGCAAGCTGAATTCTGGGAGTTGAAGTCAAAGCATGCTGAATCCTGGGAGTTGAAGTCAAAGCATGCTGAATTCTGGGAGTTGAAGTTCATGCACGCTGGCTGGGGAATCCTGGGAGCTGAAGTCCACCCATCTTCAAGTTGCCAAGGCTGAAAAAACACTGCCCTCCAGTTGTTGCCCCTTCAGGCTTTGGGGTGAGGTCACCAGGCTGAGAAAAGGAAGAAACTGAAGATTTTGGGGGCTGAAACAGCCTCGTGGGGGCAAGCCAGGGGTCTGCACAACTTCATTTACTGAGCTGAGCTCAGAGGGGAAGGAAAGGGATGGACTTTGCTGGGGCAAACAGCTCCGATGCATAGTCCCACAGGCAGCGCTGAGACTGGGATCACCCCTTCATTTTTATGTTTCATCCCTGCCGGCATCATCTCCTCCACCCAAAGCATGCAAAACATGCTTTCATGTGGCACATTCCACCCACCGGATGTCTTGTCGTTGCTTTGCAAATTTGGACCTGTCTTTACAGCCACAGCTGGCCAAAACCTTGAAACTCTTCATACAGGGAAATCTGGCTTTTGGGTGGGAAATACCCACTGGGCAATCCAGCCCAGCCCACTTCCCCGGCTTGCCACTCAATGCAATCTTCCATGAAACTTCCTAACAGTGAGGACAGTTAACCAGTGGAACAGCTTGCCACTTGAAATCGTGGGCGCTCCATCCGTGGAGATTTTTAAAAAGAGACTACTAGACAGTCACTTGTCTTGAGATGGTAGAGGGTCTCCTGCTTCAGCAGGGGGCTGGACTAGAAGACCTCCAAGGTCCCTTCCAGCTCTGTTCTATTCTATCTCTAGGTATTCTGCAAAGCCACAGTCTATATAAATCTCACCTGAATCTCTCTCTTGAGCAGAGATTCTATCAGGGATACAATCAAAGATCACATGAAGTGTTAGTACCGCTTTACAAGGCCTTGGTAAGGCCACACTTGGAATACTGCATCCAGTTTTGGTCACCACGATTCAAAAAAGATGTTGAGACTCTGGAAAGAGTGCAGAGAAGAGCAACAAAGAAGATTAGGGGAACATGGTTTTCATCTTTGCAATGCAACTGAACAAGCTTTATTTTGCATTACTCTTGAGAACAAAGGGGTCGGATTTTAATGTTGCAATACATTTAAGTCATCTTAAGTGGTCCATTATTGGCTGTTGATCCTGTTCTTTGTCATCTGTCAAGCTTTAAACCAGTTTTTTCTCAACCTGGGCAGCTTTAAGATGGGGGGGGGGACTTCAACTCCCAGAATTCCCCAGCCAGCCACGAATGATAGAGTTGGAAGAGACCAGAAGAATCACCTAGTCCAGTGTTTCTCAACCCGAGCAGCTTTAAGATGGGGGGGGGACTTCAACTCCCAGAATTCCCCCAGCCAATGTTTTTCCTGCTTCCCAGCTTCTTTGGGTTGAAACACAACTTGGAGGTGAAGCTATAGGGCCATTTTAGAGTAGGAGGGTGGGGAACGGCTTTTAGGGGAAGGCAATTTCTGCCCTTTTACAGCCCCTTTGTCGGAGGATGTAATATAGGAGTAGGGATCCCCTTATTTTAAACGCAGAGCTTGCAATTCGACAAGTCAAATACAAATCAAAATAATCACCCTCTTAAAACCAGGAGCCATTCCAGCAGCTTGCTCACGAATATAGAAAACTAAAATAAAACGAACCTGTTACAGCTGGCCTTCCCGGGCTGTGTATTTTTCCTGAATCACCAGCATATATATTTTATATATATATAGTCAGTAGGTATATATGGTGCCTTATTATACTTTTTAAGAAAACCAAAAGTGCCTTGGCAAAGATTCTCTATTTTCTGTGCGTTTCTATTCTATGCAATGACACCCAACTGTATTTTTGTCGTTCTTCTTGGCTTTTTAGAGGATTACAATTCTTTTAATTGCCTCTGAATTTTTTATCCTGTGACATTTTGCTAATTTGTCCACCACCATCAAGAGAAAAATGTGCACCGTTTCAAAATCTTTCTCTTTACTCTGGCCAAAGAACCACAGATATATATATATACATATATATATATGTAAAAACTGTTAGCAAACTAATAAACTCTTGATACATTTCAGTTTCGGGAGGTCTCCTGTGTGTATTTCTTTTCCCAAAATGTGGCACAAGCATTGGGGGGGACCTGCGCTATTGGGAAAATGCGGCTGTCGTTAAGCGAATCACACCGTCATTAAGTGAATCCGACTCCCCCACTGACTTTGTTTCCTGGGGAAGTTTGCAAAAGGGGATGGCGTAACCCTGGGACACAAACCTGCAAAGCGTCATAAATATGAGTCAGTTGTCAAGCGCCTGAATTAAATCACGTGATCTTGGGGAATGCCGCAACAAGTCGTAAGTGTGAAAAACGGTCATCATAATTGTGAACGGTCACTAAACAAACGGCTGTAAGTAGAGGACCCTTTTTAGGGGTTTTTAAGAGCCCGCAATCCTGTGTCTTTCCGACAAAGGAGAGCCTTCCCACCTCCACCGCACGGAACAAAATGGATTTTACTTGGGAGGGGGTGGGCAAAATCTGCCATAAAACCAGGGGTCCCACCCTAGTATAAAGCCCTAGTGAGGCCACACCTGGAATGCTGCAGCCAATTTTGGTCACCATATCACAAAAAAGATGTTGAGAGTTTGGAAAAAGTTCAGAGAAGAGCAACTAAGATGATCCAAGGCCTGGAGACCAAAACATACGAAGAATGGCTGCGGGACTTGGGTTTGGCTAGTCTAAAGACAAGAAGAAATAGGGGAGACATGATAGCAGCATTCCAGGATCTGAGGGGCTGCCCCAAAGAAGAGGGGGTCACATTATTCTCCAAAGCACCAGAGGGAAGGACAAGAAACAATGGTTGGAAACTCATCAAGGAGAGAAGCAACCTGGAATTAAGGAGAAACTTCCTGACAGTGAGGACAATTAACCAGTGGAACAGCTTGCCACCAGAAATCGTGGGCGCTCCATCACTGGAGGTTTTTAAGAAGAGACTGGACAGTCACTTGTCTGAGATGGTATAGGTTCTCCTGCTTGAGCAGGGGGTTGGACTAGAAGATCTCCAGGGTCCCTTCCAGCTCTATTCTATTCTATTCTGTTATTATTCTATTCTATTAATTCTACTATTCTGTTATTATTCTATTCTAATTCTATTCTAATTCTATTCTATTCTATTCTATTCTATTCTATTCTATTCTATTCTATTCTATTCTATTCTATTCTATTCTAGCCTTGCAGTCCTGTAGTGTTTCAAATCTGGGATAGTCCATCCTGCAGCGGACGCTTGAGGTCATCTGCAAAAACGGAAGCACCTTCTAATTCTGTCCAAAATCAGACCTCTCCTGATGGTAATGCTCTATATATCACTGTTTCTCAATCTGGACAACTTAAAGACATGTGGACTTCAACTCCCAGAATTCCCCAGCCTGCATGGATGGATGGATGGTGAATTCTGGGAGATGAAGCCCACCGATCTTCCCACCTCCCAAGATTAAAAATCTCAGCTCTAACCAAAGAAAGCCAGGCCAGATTTTCTGAGTCACAATTAACATTTGCAAAGCAGGTAGGATGCTGGCTGGGGAATTCTGGGAGTTGACGTCCACCCATCTTCCAAGCCCTCAAGTTTGAGAATAGAATAGAATAGAATAGAATAGAATAGAATAGAATAGAATAGAATAGAATATAGAAAATATGGAATAGAATAGAATAGAATAGAATAGAAATACAAAACAGAATATAGAAAATATGGAATAGAATGGAATGGAATAGAATAAATTAGAATAGAATGTAATTAGAATAGAATAGAATAGAATAGAGTAGAGTAGAATAGAATAGAATAGAGTAGAGTAGAGTAGAGTAGAATAGAATAAATTAGAATGGAATAGAATAGAATAGAATATAGAAAATATAGAATAGAATAGAAATACAGAAGAGAATATAGGAAATATGGAATAGAATAGAATAGAATATAGAAAATTAGAATAGAATAGAATAGAATAACATGTTGGAAGGGACCTTAGAGGTCTTCTAGTCCAACCCCCTGATCAGGCAGGAGACCCTATACCATTTCAGACGAAGGGAGGGAGGGAATAACAGAGTCAAAAGGGACCTTGGAGGTCTTCTAGTCCAACCCCCCGCTCGGGCAGGAGACCCTCTTACCATTTCAGACTCTCCGCTCTAACCCGAGGAAGCCAGGCCAGATTGTCTGAGTCACAATGGACATTGGCAAAGCAGGTAGGAGGGTAGAAGGGAAGGCTGGGCAAAAGAGAGCAGCCTGGAAATATTTGCCTTTCCCCCCCCCCCAAATGCTGCAATTTTCTCTCTGCCCCCCCCTTCCCACCTCCAGTTCATGTTTCCTCGAGAAATCTGCTTTTTTAAAAAAAAAGAAGAAAGAAAAAAAAACCCCTTGGCACAGCGGGGAGCGCCAGGCAGCCCTGGCGAGATCCCCCATCTCACGCTGGCGCTGGCACCGCCGAGCATCCCACGGAAACGGCGGCGAGTCGGTCTGCGGCTGCCAATTAGCAAAGCAGAAACACAGCCTGGAAGTGGCTCCTCAGCTGTCTGTTGGTGCAACTTTAGGCCCACTTTCTTCCTCTGGGTGGTTCTATCCCTTCCCCCCCCCCTCCCACAGAACCCCCTCGTCCGGGTTCTGGGTTCGGGTTTCACGCCTTGGGAGGCCCAGTGGGTGATTGCAAACGGACCCCCTGGGCTTGTCAGGGGAGGTGGTGGATTATGCTTGTTGATTGTTATTTATATTCGTATCCTGCTTCTTCTTTTTTTTATAAAGAGCACGTGGCAAAGGGACCCAACGGTTCTTTCTTTTTTTTGCTTTAAATTGCCCCGTGACAACCCGCCCTGCGAGGTAGGCTGGGCTGAGAAAGAGGGAACTGGTTCAAAGTCACCCAGTTGGCTTTCATCTCTAAGGCGGGACTAGAACTCAGAGTCTCCTGGCGATTGGCCCAAAGTCACCCAGCCGGCTTTCACGCCGAAGGTCAGACTAGGTAATCGCATCAGTAGCAATCATAGTATTCCCTAGTTGGGTCATGAAACGTCTGCAAGAAACCCACCCAGCTCAGAGAGCACCAAGGACCCCACAGTCGCTGTCTTCCTCCTCCTCCTCCTCCTCCCCCTCCTCCTTTCTGCACACCCCTCTTCCTTCTAGCACTGATGATGTGTTCCCTAGTTGGTCGTGAAACGTCTGCAAGAAACAATCAAGCCCAGAGAGCACCAAGGACCCCACTCCTTTCCCTTTTTTTCCTCCTCCTCCTCTCCTCCTCCTCTCTTCTGCACGTCTCCCTTCTAGCACTGATGATGTTCCCTACTTGGGTCGTGAAACGTCTGTCAAGAAAACCACCAAGGCAGAGAGCACAAGGACCCCACACATCCTCCTCCTCCTCCCCCTCTCCTCCTCCTCCTCCCCTTCTAGCACTGATGATGTTCCCTAGTTGGTCATAAACGTCTGCAAGGAAACCACCAGCTCAGAGAGCACCAAGGACCCCACACAGTCGCTGTCTTCCTCCTCCTCCTCTCCTCCTCCTCCTTCTGCACACCCCTCTTCCTTGTAGCACTGATGATGTTCCCCTACTTGGGTCCGTGAAACGTCTGCAAGAAAACCACCAAGTGCAGAGAGCACCAAGGACCCCATAGTCTTTTTCCTCCTCCTCCTCCTCCTCCTCCTCCTCCTCCTCCTCCTCCCAGCAAATCCTCCTCCCTTCTAGCACTGATTATATTACCTAGTTGGCTCATGAAACGTCTGCAGCTCAGAGAGCACCAAATAGCTGACTATTCCACTTCAGTTTTTGAAACCACGATCTTAAGACTTCCAACTTGTACCCAGAATTTTCTAACAGCCCCCCCCCATCAAGGGGTTTCCTCCTGCAATGGCCTCTTTGTGACCCAGCCAAGGCGGCAGCCCGAGATGCTTTCACAGATGCTGGCCTGAGCAAGGGGGTTGGACTAGATGACCTCAAGCATCTCTTCCAACTTTTAAGATTCCTGGACTCCCAGAATTCTCCAGCCGGCATGCTTTAAGCTGGGTGGACTTCCACTCCCAGAATCCCCCAGCCGGCAAAGCCTTAAGTTGCATGGACATCGACTTGCCATGCTGGCTGGGGAATTCTGGGAGTCGAAGTCCACCCAGCTTAAAAGTTGCCGTGCTTTGATTTTTATTTACTTGCGAAATGCATTGGCCGCCCATCTTTTTACCGCAGGGTATCCCTGTTGAGAAACACTCGCTCTGCAGACCCAGGAGCGGAAGAACGAGAGCGGTCCCCATTCCCTGCCTGCAGAACGACCAGGTGGTCTCCTTTCCTTCCCTCCTTTTTTTTTTTTTTGCAGATGCGGCTTGCATCCTTATTTCCTTTGCCTTGCCATACCGGGCAGCCGTGCATCCGAGGGGAAGGCATCAGCATTCCTGGCTTTTTGCCCCTCCATTCCCCAGCTCCTCCTCCTCCTCCTCCTTTCCCAGGAGTGGGGGGGCTGGCATCCCCCCCCTTCCACCAGGCTCCCAAAACTTGGTGGATTTTTCTCAGCCCGCAAAGGAACTCACTCTTCCATTTCTCAGCGGTTGCCCCTTCAGTGAATAAGCATTTTTTATTTTTTATTTTTTTTGGAGAAGGCTTTCCCAGCCTCAGAGGTTTAAATTTAGCCCGGGTGCTTCCCCACCCCACCCCAGGCTAGACCCCCCCCCCTCCCTGCTTTCACCTCTGCGTTTAGCTGCCTCTTTGTCGGCATCCTCAGTCATCGGAGAGGGCTTGGTGACCTCCAAGGACAGAATGTACTTGGCAAGCGTGCCGCGCTTAATGTCTGCAAACGTCGGGAGACGAAGCCAAGAATTGCTAACTGGTTCATTAAACACGCAAGGAAGCGCCCAGCTGGGCTCCCTCGCCCTTCGCTCTCCGCCCCCCCCCCCCTCCTGCAGAAGCCCCGGGCGCCCTGGCTACCCACTGGGCAGGGGTGCCAGCCATCCATCTCCACTCTGGGGACTCTCCCCGATTCAATCAATCAATCAATCAATCAATCAGAAGAGAGCTGGAAGGGATCTTGGAAGT
This sequence comes from Azemiops feae, assembly GCA_023970755.1. Lineage (NCBI taxonomy): Eukaryota > Metazoa > Chordata > Lepidosauria > Squamata > Viperidae > Azemiops > Azemiops feae. The sequence goes on from JALGBA010002512.1 coordinate 19,897, forward strand.
TTGAACGTGGTACAGAGGAACAGAAATGGAAGGGACCTTGGAGGTCTTCTAGCCCAACCCCCTACTCAAGCAGGAGACCCTAGACTATGTCAGACAAGTGCCTGTCCAGTCTCTTCTTCAAAACCTCCAGTGATGGAGGGCCCACGACTTCTGGTGGCAAGGAGTTCCACTGGTTTATTGTCCTCACTGTTAGGAAGTTTCTCCTTATTTCCAGGTTGCTTCTCTCCTTGGTTAATTTCCATCCATTGCTTTTTGTCCTGCCTTCAGGCGCTTTGGAGAATTGTTTGACCCCCTCCTCTTCTTTGTAGGAGCCCCTCAAATACTGGAAGACTGCTATCATGTCCCCCTTCGTCCTTCTCTTCATTAAACTGGACATACCCAATTCCTGCAACTCTTCTTCATATCACTCAAATCATTCAGAATAGAGGCTGGAAGGGATCTTGGAGGTCTTCTAGTCCAGCCCCCTGCTCAAGCAGGAGAACCTATACCATCTCAGACAAGTGACTGTCCAGTCTCTTCTTAAAAATCTCCAGGGATGGAGCGCCCACGATTTCTGGTGGCAAGCTGTTCCACTGGTTAATTGTCCTCACTGTTAGGAAGTTTCTCCTTAATTCCAGGTTGCTTCTCTCCTTGGTTAGTTTCCATCTTGTTGTCTTGTCAGCCAGGTAGGGGAAGGGGCCTTGGGGTGCAGTGTTCAGAGGTGTAGCCAGATTTTTGGCTCACCCCCAGATCTGAGGGTCCTGGATGGAGAGTTCTTACCGGCCCCCCAATTGCACCTGGGTGTCTGCAACGGCCTTCGGTGGGTTGCGTTTTTCTTTCTCTGGGTGTTTGTGCCAAGTTCACATCAGTTCACCAAGGTTAATGCAGGATAAGGCAGCAAGTTTTGAAAAATAGACGGCAGAAACATTTGACCGGGATGATATGGGGTCTCCTGCCTTGAGCAGGGGGTTGGGCTAGATGACCCCCAAGGTCCCTTCCAACCTTAGGATTCTATGATTCAGTTTGGTTTAGTAGTTAAGGCAGCAGGTTAAAACTGGACGATGGTGAGTTCTAGTGTTGCCCTGGGCATGAAAGCTGACTGGTGGAGTTTGGGTCAGTCGCCAGGAAGCTATGAGTTCTAGTCCCGCCTTAGGCATGAAAGCTGACTGGGTGAATTTGGGCGAATCACCAGGAGACGGTGAGTTCTAGTCCCACCTTAACATGAAAGTCAGCTGGGTGACTTTGGGCGAATCACCAGGAGATGGTGAGTTCTAGTCCCGCCTTAGGCATGAAAACCAACTGGGTGACTTTGGGCCAATCACCAAGGGGCTGTGAGTTCGAGTCCCGCCTTAGGCATGAAAACCACTGATGACTTGAGCCAATCACCAGGAGACGGTGAGTTCTAGTCCCGCCTTAGGCATGAAAGCCAACTGAGTGACCTTGGGCCAATCACCGGGAGACAGTGAGTTCGAGTCCCACCTTAGGCATGAAAACCACTGGGTGACTTGAGCCAATCACCGGGAGACAGTGAGTTCTAGTCCCGCCTTAGGCATGAAAGCCGACTGAGTGACCTTGGGCCAATCGCCAAGGGGCTGTGAGTTCTAGTCCCGCCTTCGCCATGAAAGCCAGCTGAGTGACTTTGGGCCAGTCCTTCTCTCAGCCCAGCCTACCTCACAGGTTTGTTGTTGTGCGGAAAGTAAGAAGAGGAAGCAGTATTAGATTGATATTATCAAATAAAGACAGGATATTAATCAACAAACAAACAAACGTTCATCAATGCAGGGGTTGAGTTGATTGAGTTGGACCAATGCAGCCTCGGGGTGAATTCGCCCTTCTTCTTGACCCCTCCCTGGTCTGCTTCTGAGACCCTCCAGGAAAGGCCCAGACTTGGGTGTCAAACCTGCGACTGCAGCCCAAAACACTTTTGAGTCCCTGATTGTGCAACCGTTTGCCACGTGCCTGGAATTTTACAGCCGGGTTTTGCATCAGCCTCGTAAACATTCTTGTTTTCCAGGATTGTTGGTGTGGTTTGTTTTGTTGGTTTTTTAAAAAAAACACTGCCCAAAATTCCGCCCTCTTAGCGAAGCCAAAGCCTTTGCCTTTTATTTTGCAGCGAGGAGGCTCTCTCACCTGCAAACACCGTCCCTGCAGTGCAGGTCCCTTCACCCGGACGTTGAACCCCCATCCGCTGAATTGCTCGGCCTGGCCTGTGGACAACCAGCTAATTCTAAACAGCTCTGCTGTTGCCCAAGTGTGTTTGTTCCGTGGCTTATTTGCAAGTTAAAGCAAATTATTTTAGTGAGACAAAAATCTCCTTTGAAATAGAAAGGGAGGAATACAGTGGAAATGTGCCACGGAATGTAATGCATTCCTTTTAAAAGGGGGCACCGATGTCCTTGAGGGGCTATGAGCCTGTTTGAACTTCAACTCCCAGAATTCCCCAGCCAGCAGGGAAAGGAAAGGAAAGGAAAGGAAAGGAAAGGAAAGAAAGAAAGAAAAAAAGAAAGAAAGAAAGAAAGAAAGAAAGAAAGAAAGAAAGAAAGAAAGAAAGAAAGAAAGAAAGAAAGAAAGAAAGAAAGAGAAAGAAAGGAAACAAGAAGAAAGAAAGAAAGAAAGAAAGAAAGAGAGAGAAAGAAAGAAAGAAAGAAAGAAAGAAAAAGAAAGAAAGAAAAAGAAAAAGGAAGGAAGGAAGGAAGGAAGGAAGGAAGGAAGGAAGGAAGGAAGGAAGGAAGGAAGGAAGGAAGAGGAGAAAGAAGGAAAAAAGAAAGGAAACAAGAAGAAAGAAAGAAAGAAAAAGAAAGGAAGGAAGGAAGGAAGGAAGGAAGGAAGGAAGAAAAAGAAAGAAAGAAAGAAAAAAGAAAGAAAGAAAGAAAGAAAAAGGGAAAGGAAGAAAAGCAAGCAGGAAGGAAGGAAGAAAGAAAGAAGGAAGGAAACAAAGAGAAAGGAAGGAAGGAAGGAAGGAAGAAAGAGAAAGAATTTAGAGACAATTTGGAGCACTGTTTCTCAAACCCTGCAACTTTAAGATGTGTGGACCTCAACTCCCAAAATTCCCTATGCTGGGTGGGGGATTCTGGGAGTTGAAGTCCAGACTCCTTAAAGGGGCTAATGTTGAGAAATATTGGATTATATACAGGAAGACTGGCAGTTGGTCATCAGTGTCAGCATCTTCAGGACCGCCAGAGGCTTGCAAAATAATGCCAGTTAGGGGCATGATACCATCCACGACCCCCTTGCCCATCCTTTGCCAGTTCTGGGGCCTGGCGGGGGGTGTGTGCCTTGCCTGGTGCCTGGTGGAAGCTGGTGTCAACCACAACCAAAGTAGCAGACCGGGGACAAAATAAAGCCATGCAGCGGTTTCAAACATCTGGGGCAAGCAAGAAAAAAAGTCTAAAAATCCCCACCTAAAAGACCTCTGGGCTATTTTTGGCATCGTGGGTTTATTCTTGATGTGGAATTAACCCGGTTTCTGGATTCACACCCTGGGCCAAATGTACAGTTCAGAAAATGAAAGATGAAGAACCAAAGAAGGGAACTTTTTTGGTGGAAAACGAAGACCTCTCGCCCTCTCCTTCTTCTCCCTTTTTCCCAAAATGGCTTCTTTTGACATCTGCCCCCCCCCCTTTTTAGGACGTTCATCCCGTGCCAGGCAGCAGGTTCAGGCTTCCGTGGCACCTGGACCGGACTCAGCTGGCAGAGGCTTCCTTTCCAGGCGTGGGATTTATAGCCTCGCTTACCTGGATGGGGATGAAACTCTCCTTTGCCACGGTCATCCCTGCGGAGGCTCCCAATCGGTCTTTTATCACCTCAGCAACTTTCGGATGGGGGGACTTCAACTCCCAGAATTCCCCAGCTAGCAGAGTGAAATTTGGGAATTAAAGTCCACAAGTCTTAAAGTTGCCGAGGTTGAGAAACTGCTTCAGATGGTCTCTAAAATCTTCTCTTTCTTTCTTTCTTTCTTTCTTTCTTTCTTTCTTTCTTTCTTTCTTTCTTTCTTTCTTTCTTTCTTTCTTTCTTTCTTTCTTTCTTTCTTTCTTTCTTTCTCTCCCTCTCTCTCTCTTATGCTTTCCTTCATTCCTTCCTTCTTCTCTCTCTTATACCTTCCTTCCTTCCTTCCTTCCTTCCTTCCTTCCTTCCTTCCTTCCTTCCTTTTCTTTTATATTTTTCTTTCTTTCCTTCCTTCCTTCCTCTGTCTCTTCCTTCCTTCCTTCCTTCCTATCTTCCCTTTCTTTTATATTTTTCCTTCCTTCCTTCCTTCCCTTTCTTTTATATCCTTCCTTCCTTCCTTCCTCCCTTTCTCCTTTCCTTCCTTCCTTCCTTTCTTCCCTTTCTTCCCCTTCTTTTATATTTTTTTCCTTCCTTCCTTCCTTCCTTCCTTCCTTCCTTCCTTCCTACCTACCTACCTACCTACCTTCCCTTTCTTTTATATTCCTTCCTTCCTTCCTTCCTTCCTTCCTTCCTTCCTTCCTTCCTTCCTTCCTTCCTTCCTTCCTTCCTTCCTTCCTTCCTTCCTTCCTTCTCAGCACTTTCTCCCCTTGCCTCAGTTTCCCCATCCTTCCAGGAAGGGACTTTCAAAGCCCCCCTTCCTGCTGAGCATGCTCTATGCAGACCTCGGAGCTGGCCCCCCTCCTTCTCTCCTCTCCCTTCGGTTGCCAGGCAGATTGCAGAGGACCAACCTGTAGCCTGGCAGCCCCCCCCCCGTGGGCAGAGAGGGGCGCCCTGGTCAGCCCCTGGACAGACCCGCTCGGCCCCCTCAGTGTGGCCAATTCAGTCCAACGGCCAGCCCGCTTTTGAAGGCCTCCCCTCTCCCGTTTTGCAATAAATAAGGCCAGCCCCTCGGTTATCTCCCAGTGTAAACAAGGGACCACGGACTTCCTTTTTCAGAAGGATGCTTTAATATTATCTATTCTACACAACCGAGGTGACAAACCGAGATTCAGGGTTTGCCAAGATCAAACCTGTCCTGCAGAGGCTCCCTGGCGCTGGGGGCCCTGTCGCTTGGTCAATGGAGAGAACTGCTCACGGGGGGGGGTTGGCTTTCCCGCAAGGGTCTCTTTTCCTCAATGGGGAGAGAGACACCCCGAACTCAGGTTTCTAGTCGCCTAGAATTGGCGACCCGGAAGGCACCCCAAAGGTCATCCCATCCAGCCTTCTGTGACCTGCAGGAAAACGGATGACTCTCTCCATCCAGGCGTCTTTTCAACTTCCCAGGTCTAGACTTGCCACGTCTTGTTTTGGGAAATCTTTTCCACCTCCCAATCCTGCATCTCCTGGTGGTCTCCTATCCACATCGCGAGCCGGGGGGGGGGGAAGAGAGAGCAGTTTTTCAGGATTCTCCAAATATGGCCTCTTCCTGGACTAATCAGCCAAGGTTCACCAAGTCAAGTCAAGCTCCATCTTGATAAGGGGAGACTCCCAAGCTCAGGATTTACTGCGTCTTCTTGGGCTGGGTAGTCCTCGCTTTACGACTGTTTGTTTAGTGACCGTTCAAAGTTGCCACAGCACTGAAAAAAGTACCTTAGGACCGTTTTTTCACACTTACGACCGTTGCAGCCTCCCTGTGGTCGCATGATCAAAATTTGGAGGCTGGGCAACTGACTCGTATTTACGACGGTCGCAGTGTCCCCGCGGGGTCACGTGATCCCCTTTTGCGATCTTCTGACGAGCAAATTCAATGAGGAAGCCAGCTTCATTTAACGACCCTGAGACTCACTTAACGACTGCAGGGATTTGCTTAACAATTGTGGCAAGGAAGGTCGTAAAATGGGGCCAAATTTGCTTGACAACTGTCTCGCTTAGCAACGGAAATTTTGGGCTCAGTCGTGGTCGTAAGTTGAGGACTAACGGTATTGGGGAGCAAAATGAATCTTTTTGAGAAATCCTGCTTGGTGATCCAGCCCAAATTTCAGGGTCTCCTTACCAGCTTGCCCTCTGCTGGCCACAGCTTGGTACTGCAGCTGCCTTAAGAATATCAGCCTTGCTTTTCTATCTAATCCTAAAGCTGGAAGGGACCTTGGAGATCTTCTAGTCCAGCCCTTCCCCAAGGCAGGCAACCTTCTTCTTATGTAATCCTGTTAATTTTAATCTTTTTGTACGATCATTTTACTTTCTTATCGTATCGTTATCCACCGAGAGTCACTGTAAGATGGACAGTGTACATTGAATGAGATGCTTTAATATATTTTTTTTCTGTTTTCTGTTTTTTTTTAAAAAAAATATTGTAATATATGTTTTGAATTATGAGCATTCCAGAGTTGTTGCTGAGATGGATGACTATAGAAATAAAATATAAAATATAAAATAATATAAAATAATATAAAATAATATAAAATAATATAAATATAAAATATAAAATATTATATATATATATATATATATATATTAAAAAAAATAAATAAAAAAAATAAATAAAAAATAAATAAAAAATTGAAATAAAATAATAAAATGAAACAAATAAAATGATAAAATGAAATAAATAAAATAAAATAATGAAATGAAATGAAATAAATCAAATGATAAAATGAAATGAAATAAATAAAATAAAATAATGAAATGAAATGAAATAAATAAAATAAAACGATAAAATAAATGAAATAAAGAAAATGACATGAAATAAAATAATAAAATAAAATAAAATAAAATAATTGAAATAAAATAAAATGAAATAAATAAAATGATAAAATGAAATAAATAAAATAAAATAATGAAATGAAATGAAATAAATAAAATAAAATAAAATGATGAAATGAAATGAAATAAATAAAATGAAATGAAATAATGAAATGAAATGAAATAAAATGAAATGATAAAATGAAATGAAATAAACAAAATGACATGAAATAAATAAAATAAAATGATGAAATGAAATGAAATAAACAAAATGACATGAAATAAAATAATAATAATAATAATAAAAATAATAAAATAAAAATAAAATCAAGATTCGGGTGCAAGATTTGGCGTTCTCCGCTTGGGTTTGCCTTATTTAAGGACAAGTGCCGGTCTTTATTTTTTTTTCTCTTTCTCTTTTTTTAACTATTCAGCTGCTGCGGTTGAATCATTGCAATATTTCTCAACCGCAACAACTTGAAGATGGGTGGACTTCGACTCCCAGAATTCCCCAGCCAGCACGGGAATCCACCCAGGGTCCAGGCAGGTTTGCCAAAGACAAGGATACTCAAAGAGTCCATTCTGAGCTTCCACAGCTTAAAGAACAGATGCCACGCAGGGCGCTAGTCCTCAGTGAGCCGAGAGCAGATCAAGTCTGCCCTAGAGCAACATTCCCCTTAAATCCTCAAGGCCAGAAACAACAGGTGCAGATCTTAATAACAATTCGCCTCACTGCATTATTTTCGTGGCTTAGCACATCATCCAAACCAATTACTTCCTTCATAACCCTGTTTCAAGCTTCAGTGTCCTGCCAGGAAACTCCCACCATGGGTTAGTTCACAAACTGGGTTAAGCAAAACTCACTTAAGAATTGTCTCGCTTAGCAATAGAATAGAATAGAATAGAATAGAATAGAATAGAATAGAATAGAATAGAATAGAATAGAATAGAATAGAATAGAATAGAATAGAATAGAATATATAATGTAATGTAATGTAATGTAATGTAATGTAATGTAATGTAATAGAATAGAATAGAATAGACTATATAAAAGAATATATAATATAATGTAATATAATGTAATGTAATAGAATAGAATAGAATAGAATAGAATAGAATAGAATAGAATAGAATAGAATAGAATAGAATAGAATAGAATAGAATAGAATAGAATAGAATAGAATAATGAGGAATAGAATAGAATAGAATAAATATAGAAGAATAGATTAGAATAGAATAGACTATATAATAGACTATATAATAGAATAGAATAGAATAGAATAGAATAATGAGGAATAGAATAGAATAGAATAGAATAAAATAGAATAGAATAGAATAATGAGGAATAGAATAGAATAGAATAAATATAGAAGAATAGAATAGAATAGAATAAATATAGAAGAATAGAATAGAATAGAATAGAATAGAATAATGAGGAATAGAATAGAATAATGAGAAATAGAATAGAATATAATAGAATAAATATAGAAGAATAGAATAGAATAGAATAGAATAGAATAGAATAGAATAGAATAGAATAGAATAGAATAGAATAGAATAATGAGGAATAGAATAGAATAATGAGAAATAGAATAGAATAGAATAGGAATAGGAATAGAATAGAATAGAATAGAATAGAATAGAATAGAATAGAATAGAATAGAATAGAATAGAATAGAGCTGGAAGGGACCTTCGAGGTCTTCTAGTCCAGCCCCCTGCTAAGCAGGAGACTCAGTGGAGCTCCGTTGGGCTCCGTTGCGGTCCTTGCATTTAAGACTGGAGACCTGAAATACTTTTGCAAAAATCTGTTTCAGCTTCTGGGGAGGAAAAGAAAAGAGACCTCTGGCTAACTCAGGTGGAACAAGGGCTTTTCCTGCCCCTTCCGGACTGGCTAGGAATGGGTCCATCATCCCCTGCCTCTCAGTTTGCTTGCCCAATGGGTAATCAAGGGCCTTAGAAACCCATTATGGTCTCAGCGTACGAAGAGGAATAATAATAATAATAATAATAATAATAATAATAATAATAATAATAATAATAATAATAATAATAATAATAATAATAATAATAATAATAATAATAATAATAATAATAATAATAATAATAATAATAATAAAGTTGGAAGGGACCTTGGAGGTCATCTAGTCCAACCCCCTGCTCAGGCAGGAAACCCTACACCATTTCAGACAAATGGCTGTCCAATCTCTTCTTGAAAACCTCCAGTGTTGGAGCATTCACAACTTCTGGAGGCAGGTTGTTCCCCTGGTTAATTGTTCTCACTGTCAGGAAATTTATCCTTATGTAACAACAACAACAATAACTAACAATAACAACAATAATAATGGAGCTGGAAGGGACCTTGGAGGTCTTCTAGTCCAACCCCCTGCTCAGGCAGGAAACCCTACACCATTTCAGACAAATGGCTGTCCAGTCTCTTCTTAAAAACTTCCAGTGTTGGAGCATTCACAACTTCTGGAGGCAAGGAGTTCTACTGGTTAATTGTTCTCACTGTCAGGAAGTTTCTCCTCAGTTCCAGGTTGCTTCTCTCCTTGACTAGTTTCCATCCATTGCTTCTTGTCCTGCCTTCAGGCGCTTTGGAGAAGAGCTTGACTCCCTCTTCTTTGGGGCAGCCCCTGAGATATTGGAACATGGCTATCATGTCCCCCCTCGTCCTTCTCTTTATTAAACTAGCCATCCCCAATTCCAGCAACCGTTCCTTATATGTTTTAGCCTCCAGTCCTCTAATTAATTAAAGGCTGTTTGCTGGGCAGGACGGCAGTTCCTTACCTGAACAGGCAATTATCTCGGAGGCAATTTATTAAAAGTGGTGGATCAATAGCAATCAATAAGGCACCTTAATAGAGTCAAGTGAAACCCTTAATTAGGAGAAAAACAGATATTCCTGTCTCCACCTCGGGCACACAGGCCCCATAAGGCTGGGGAGTCTGATACCTGAAAAAGTGCTCTGGGGCAAAAGGGGAACTGTAGTCCATCCTGAGGCAGGGGGAGGAGGGGGGGGGTCAAAACCCCAGGATGGACCCTCCCCTGGAAGACATCTTGACTTTTTTGACCTTCTGAGGCTGATTTGTTCCAGCTGGTGCCGGCCAGACGACCTTAGACTACAGCTCCCAGAATTCCGAGGGAGCGTAGCGTTTTGTTTGGGAATGCTGGGTGTTGTAGTCCAACTCTTGGAAGAGGCGGGTTGGGGACTTTCAAAATCGGATAGTTGCTTGATCCTGGAGCAAACCCACCCCTGAGTTGTTTGGAAGAGAGTTTCTTAACTTGCTGATGCTCTAAAGGAGTGTGTCGCAACTTTGGCAACTTGAAGATGGGTGGACTTCAACTCCCAGAATTCCCCAACAGTCACTTCTCTACTGGAAAGTCACTTGTCTGAAATGGTTTAGGGCAGGGGTAGGCAACCTTGGCTCTTCTATGACTCGTGGACTTCAACTCCCAGAATCCCTGAGCCAGCCATGCTGAGGGGAAAGGGAGAGGTTTCCAAGCTGAGCCATGCTGGCTCAGGAATTCTGGGAATTGAAGTCCGCGAGTCATGAAGGGGCCCTAGTTCCCCCATGCTGGCTGAGGAATTCTGGGAGTTGAAGTCCACGAGTCATAAAAGAGCCAAGATTGCCTATCCCTGGTCTAGGGTCTCCTGCCTGAGCAGGAGGTTGGACTAGAAGACCTCCAGGGTCCCTTCCAACTCTGTTATCCTGTGTCATGACCCAGGTAAAGTCCAGGGGTCCCTTTAAAGTCCAGGGGTCTCTTTAGAGACAGTTCGCAGATGCCAACTGCCGAGCAATGTGCAACCGTCTAGAGCAGGGGTCTTCAAACTTGGCCCTTTTATGACTTGTGGACTTCAACTCCCAGAATTCCTCAGCCAGCCACGCCTGAGGAATTCTGGGAGTTGAAGTCCACCAGTCATGAAGGGGCCATAGTTCCCCCATGCTGGCTGAGGAATTCTGGGAGTTGAAGTCTGCCAGTCATGAAGGGGCCATAGTTCCCCCACGCTGGCTGAGGAATTCTGGGAGTTGAAATCCACAAGTCATGAAGGGGCCATAGTTCCCCCATGCTGGCTGAGGAATTCTGGGAGTTGAAGTCCGCCAGTCATGAAGGGGCCAAGTTTGAAGCCCCCTGCTCTAGAGGAAGAAAAGGGGAATAAAGCGATGGTGCCAGGTCTATTTAGGATCCAGGCAAATGATGTTTTATTCCGAGGAATCCCGGCAACTCCGAGCCTGGCTGGGAAGGCCTCTGAATGGGGGGTGTGGTGGGGAAGAGGGTGGCGAAGGCCGCATCCGCCCCGCTCTCTAAGGGCCATTAACATTTTTGGAAAGGACAGCAGCAACACTCTGCAAATCAAATACATATTTTTTACAGCTTTCCAAAAAAGGCTGTATTTTTCCAAAACATCTCCCCAAATGTTTGCAGCCGGTTGCCAAGGGAACGATTCAGAGGCTGCCAGCTCCAGACTGGCGGTGAAGAAACTCAGAGGGAAGAGCAGGGTCGCCCAGCCGGATCTCCAGCTGCAGGCACTGCTGGGGGCCCAGGAGCCCCCATCTCAGGGCGGGGGGGCTTCCCTGGAAGAGGGGGAGGGAGGGAGGGAGGAGATGGGAGGGGGGAGGGAGGAGGGAGAAATAAGGAAGGAAGGAAGGAGGGAGGAAGGAGGGAGGATAGAGAGGAATAAGAGGAGGGCGGAAGGGAAGGCAGGGAGGGAGCTAAGGAGGGAGGGAGGGAGGAAGCAAGCAGGAAGTGAGCAGGAAGGAGGGAGGAAGGAAGAAAAGGAAGAAGGAAGGAAGGAAGGAAAGGAAGGAAGGAAGAAGGAAGGAAGGAAGGAGATGGAATGAGAAGGAAGGAAGGAAGGAAGGAAAAGAAAGGAGATGGGAATGAGAAGAAGGAAGGAAGGAGGAAGAATGAAGGAAGGAGGAAGGGAGGGAGGGAGGAGGGAGGGAGAATAAGGAAGGAAGGAGGGAGGGAAGGAAGGAAGGAAAAGAAGGAAGGAAGGAAGGGAGGGAGGGAGGGAAGAAAAGGGAAGGAAGGAAGGAAGGAAGGAAGGAAGAAAGGAAGGAAGGAAGGAGAGGCAATGGGTAGAAGCTCCTCAGAGGGAGATCCAACCTAGATCTAAGGAGGAATTTCCTGACAGTGAGAACAATTAATCAGTGGAACTCCTCGCCTCCAGAAGTTTGGGTGCTTCATCACTGGAGGCTTTCAAGAAGAGATTGCACAGCCATTTGTCCAAAATGGTACAGGGTGTCCTGCTTAAGCAAGGGGCTAGACTAGAAGACCTCCAAGGTCCCTTCCCGCTCTGTTCTCCTGTTCTCCTGATACTTCCACATTGGCTCTTCCGTGGTCAAAGCGCCAGGGGTTGTGTAGACAGAGAAGAATTGGAGCTTCAGCAAATTTGGAGAAGCCATCAGTTCTTCTCCAGAAGATCCAAGGGATAGCCTTTAGCCTGATGGGAATTGGAGTCGTGTTCCCTGGAATTATGGGATGACTCAGCAAGGCGGGAATGCATTTCCAAATTTTTCCTCAGAAGCTTCCAATGTTTGAGAAAAAGCTTTCCGTGGAAATGTTCTCTCGAAGCCCCGTAGGAGAAGGTGGACGGGATCCTCACTGGAAATGTATTTACGGATCTTGGCGCCTTTTCCCCCAAATCCTGTCTCTCCCTAATTTCCTCAGGGCGCAGAACGATGGTTTCTTGGCTCTGTTTGCTCGATGGGACTGGATGAGGAGGTCCACCTGAGGGAGGTTGGATAATCTTATCATAAGAGGAAGGCCCAGGTAGCACATCCATCCAGAAGCAACGGATGGAAACTCATCAAGGAGAGAAGCAACCTGGAACTAAAGAGGAATTTCCTGGCAGAGAGAACAATTCACCAGTGGAACTGCTTGCCACCAGAAGTTGTGAATGCTCCAACACTGGAAGTTTTTAAGAAGAGATTGGACAGCCATTTGTAGGGTCTCCTGCCTGAACAGGGGGTTGGACTAGAAGACCTCCGGGGTCCCTTCCATCATTATTATTGTGGTGGCTGTTATTATTATATTTCCAATGAGGTACATGCGGACCTCAGAAATCTAGCATTGGCTATTGGATGATGGGAGTTGTAGTCCATGCCTGGAGGGCACCTGATAAGGCATGATACCCTCACACAGTCCACCCGGGTAGAGGCTTAATTGCCTCCCATGGAATTTTTTTATAATTCCAGGAGGATCAGAGCCACTGTGGGCTAGCAGTTAAGGTGCTGGCCTCCAAACCAGGAGACGGTGAGTTCTAGTCCCGCCTTAGGCATGAAAGGCGGCTGGGTGACTTTGGGCCAATCACCAGGAGACGGTGAGTTCTAGTCCTGCCTTAGGCATGAAAGGTGGCTGGGTGACTTTGGGCCAATCACCAGGAGACGGTGAGTTCTAGTCCCGCCTTAGGCATGAAAGGCGGCTGGGTGACTTTGGACCAATCACCAGGAGACAAGTGAGTTCTAGTCCCGCCTTAGGCATGAAAGGTGGCTGGGTGACTTTGGGTCAATCACCAGGAGACGGTGAGTTCTAGTCCCGCCTTAAGCCTGAGAACCAGCTGAGTGACTTTGGGCCTGTCACTCTCTCTCAGCCCTGCCCACCTCACAGGGTTGCTGTTGTGTGGAGAATCGGAGGAGGGAAGAGCATGTTCATCACCCCAAGTTGTGCATAAAAGAAATAAAGGCAGGATCCAAATCATTAATTATTGGGATGAGTGAGTTTGGAGAAAAGAGGAACTCGAGTGGGACCGTCTACCTGGGCCCCGTACGGAGAGCGTCAACATCTGCAAAACTCATGTCGGTTGTGGGTTTTGCAAGGTCTTCTCCTCTGGACCTCAGGGTGGAACACAAAACCCGAAACTGGGGCAAGAAGATAAATGGGCTTCAAGTGACTGGCAGGAACACGCCGCACAGCTGGAAAACTTTCCACATATGGGATCTGTGAACTTAGAATAACTTGGACACAGGGAGGCTGTTCCTCAGGCCACAATTGGAACATTCAGCTCTGGAGAGCCAGCTCAGAAGGGGGGAGGAGGAGGAGGAGGAGGAGGAGGAGGAAGGGGGGGGAGAATAAGAAGAAGAAGAAGAAGAAGAAGACGAAGAGAAGAAGAAAAAGAATAAGAAGAAGAAGAAGAAGAAGAAGAAGAAGAAGAAGAAGAAGAAGAAGAAGAAGAAGAAGAAGAAGAAGAAGAAGAAGAAGAAGAAGAAGAGGAGGAGGAGGAGGAGGAGGAGGAGGAGGAGGCGGTTAGCCACTTTCGTCCCCAGATGTGGAGCAGCCTGGCCATTTCTCCAGAGAGGGTTGATGAGCCCCGGAAATTCCCAGAGGTTGGTTTTGGATATCCATGGATAGAATACAGAATAACAGAGTTGGAAGGGACCCTGGAGGTCTTCTAGTCCAACCCCCTGCTCAAGCAGGAGACCCTATACCATTCCAGACAAATGGTTGTCCAACCTCTTCTTAAAAATCTCCAGTGATAGAGCACCCACAACTTCTGGTGGCAAGCTGTTCCCCTGGTTAATTGTCCTCACTGTCAGGAAGTTTCTCCTTAATTTCAGGTTGCTTCTCTCCTTGATCAGTTTCCATCCGTTGTTTCTCGTCCTGGTGCTTTGGAGAGGATAGCTTGACTCCCTCTTCTTTGGGGCAGCCCCTGAGATACTGGAGCACTGCTATCCTGTCCCCCCTCGTCCTTCTCTTCGTTAAACTAGACATACCCAATTCCAGCAACCGTTCCTTATATGTTTTAGCCTCCAGCCCCCCGATCCTCTTTGTTGCTCTTCTCTGCACTCTTTCTAGAGTCTCAACATCTTGTTTACATCGTGGTGACCAAAACTGGATGCCGTATTCCAAGTGTGGCCTTACCAAGGCGTTGTAAAGTGGTATTAACACTTCACCTGATCTTGATTCTATCCCTCTGTTAATGCAGCCTAGCACTGTGTTGGCTTTTTTGGCAGCTGCAGCACACGGCTGGCTCCTATTTAAGGGATTGTCCACTAGGACTCCGAGGTCCCTCTCACAGTTACTGCTATTGAGCAAGGTACCCCCTATACTATACCTGTACGTTTGGTTTTTCTTGCCTAAATGTAGAACCTTACTTTTTTCACCATTGAATTTCATTTTGTTAGATAGCGCCCAGTGTTCCAGTCTGTCCAGATCCTCCTGTATCCTAAGCCTGTAACTTCTGGAGTGTTGGCTATTCCTGCCAGCTTGGTGTCGTCTGCGAATTTGATGAGTTCCCCGTCTATCCCCTCGTCCAAATCATTGATGAAGATGTTGAAGAGCACTGGGCCCAGTTAGGATTGAAGGTCTCCTACTTAGCGAAGGAACTCAAATCCAGCAGACGGTTGTCTAGCTTCCAGCCACACACACACCCAAGAATTGAGTCCACTCCCTGCTTTGGTAGCGGCCCCCTTTTTCCAACTGATCTTCCTCTTGGGAAGTTTGTCCTAAACTTTAACAGAAGTTCCGTCCTGGAACCGAAGCCAAGTCTTCTACACAGAACAGGGTGAGACCTTCCAGAGGATTGCAGAAGGATCCCAACTCTTCCTTCTCATCTCAACATGCCAGCCAGCTCTCTTCATAAGTCCTAATATCCCAGCAGCAATTAAACCACGGATTGGTTTGGCAATCCTTTTCCTGCTCAAGCAGGGGGTTGGACTAGAAGACCTCCAAGGTCCCTTCCAACTCATTCTGTTAACCAGTGGAACAACCTGCCTCCAGAAGCTGTGAATGCTCCATCACTGGAGGTTTTCAAGAAGAGATTGGACAGCCACTTGTCTGAAATGGGATAGGTTCTCCTGCTCGAGCAGGGGGTTGGACTAGATGACCTCCCAGGTCCCTTCCAACTCTGTTATTCTCTGTTCTCTGTTCTAAATCTTCCAATTTTTCTGAATCTTTCCATTTTGGCATCTAGAATAAGACTGAAGACTCTGAATGGGCCTGGCCAAAACAAATTAGAGTAGAAAGATGATTTTTCCGATCTTTGGGAATCCAGTGTCTACTAATGCAAGATAAACAATGCAATTTTGGTAGCCGCTGATATGAAATATATGTTTTTCTATCACTGCTTCTTTGAAATTCAGGGTTGTTGTTTTGAAAGAAAGGGATGGGCTGGGTCCTTAAGGGGTTTCCCGGAAAAGGATGAGAGATTTTGAAGACAAGATTGGACAGCCATGTGTTCGGGATGGCCTGAGAGGGTCCTGAATAGGGGGCTGGACTAGAAGACCTCAGATGTCCCTTTCAGCTCTAGAAGTCAGTGATTTTAGGATGAATACAGGTAGGCCTCGACTTAGATCAGGGGTGGGGAACCTTGGCTCTTTTAAGACTTGGGGACTTCAACTCCCAGCATGGCTGGGGAATTCTGGGAGTTGAAGTCCACATATTCCGGCTGGGGAATTCTGGGAGTTGAAGTCCACATATTCCGGCTGGGGAATTCTGGGAGTTGAAGTCCACATATTCCGGCTGGGGAATTCTGGGAATTGAAGTCCACACATTCCGGCTGGGGAATTCTGGGAATTGAAGTCCACACATTCCGGCTGGGGAATTCTGGGAGTTGAAGTCCACACATTCCGGCTGGGGAATTCTGGGAATTGAAGTCCACACATTCCAGCTGGGGAATTCTGGGAGTTGAAGTCCACACATTCCAGCTGGGGAATTCTGGGAGTTGAAATCCACACATTCTGGCTGGGGAATTCTGGGAATTGAAGTCCACACATTCCAGCTGGGGAATTCTGGGAATTGAAGTCCACAAATGCTGGCTGGGGAATTCTGGGAGTTGAAGTCTCTCCCCACTTCAAGTTGCCAAGCTCCAGACACTTTGCTGTGTGCCTGGAAAGTCCCAGCAACGGCTCTGCCAGGCTTCCGGTCTTCACTCACGCCATCCTGAAGTCCACAAGAGAGGTTTTTTTTTTTTGTCATTTCAAAACTCCTGGAAACAGACTAGATCCCTTTCTCCGCCGAGGTCACGGTGACCCAGACGCGGGGCAAGAATCCACAGGTCTTCTGCTTGAATGAACCTTGGAGAGGAACTTTCTCCCAGCGGCCAAACCACAGTGAAAGAAAACAAACAAGCCCTTTCTCGGACCAGTCGCCCCGAATGGAGGATGGAGGGCTGTTGGTTTTTTTTTTTTCTTTCCAATTTTATTTTTCTTTTATTTTTTTAAATGGAACAGCCCGTGGCACTCTGGCACGGACACTTCCAGCGCTGCAGAGAAGCATTTTCAGGCCCAAGTGAGCGTGCAACATGGAGAGAGTCTTTGCGTGTGCTTGGCGGTTCCCAAGCTTTCTGTTTTTTTCAGAGCGAAGCGCCTGGGATCCAGTTCAGGTCTTCAATTATGATTATGGCAAATCCCGGGAGTGTTTAGCCTCTTCCCCTTTGCAGCTGCAATCCAGGCCCTGCGCAAACCTCCCCTGGGGCTTTGCCTACTGCTCCTGCGTCCGCTTGGAGAGCGGCCCCAGCAGCCAAACATCTGGCGGAGTTGCTCGAAAAGCAAAACCGCAGGCCTGCCAGTTCCCAAACCTCTCCCTGCTTCAGCCTCCTTCCTGCTCCTTCACCGTTCAGAGAGGCTAACGGTGAAGCGGCCAGGCTACAAACTGGGAGCTGAGTTCTAGTGCTGCCTTAGCCAGCTGGGTGACTTTGGGCCAATCACCAGGAGACGGTGAGTTCTAGTCCGCCTTAGCCGGCTTGACTTTGGCCATCACTGAGTTCTAGTCCCGCCTTAGACATGAAAGGCGGCTGGGTGACTTTGGGCCAATCACCAGGAGACGGGGAGTTCTAGTCCCGCCTTAGGCATGAAAGCCGGCTGGGTGACTTTGGGCCAATCACCAGGAGACGGTGAGTTCTAGTCCCGCCTTAGGCATGAAAGCCGGCTGGGTGACTTTTCACAATGAGGGTCTTCAATTGCTTTCTAACAACCCTATTTACGGTTGATTTTCTTCCACAATGCTGATAGACAAACTATCATTGGCTAGCATAAAAAAGTAGTTTCTTCTTTCCCTAACATGGGCTTAAATCAGGGGTGTCCGACCTCGGCCACTTTAAGACTTGTGGAGTTCAACTCCCAGAATCCCCCAGCCAGGATGCCTGGACTTCAGTTCCCAGAGTTCCTTAGCCAGCCACGGTCGTTAAGCGAATCACTTGCAGTTTGTTAAGTGAATCACGTTCTGGGAATTGAAGTGTGGGAGTTGAAGCCCACACATCCTGACTGGGGAATTCTGGGAGTTGAAGTCCACAAGTCTTAAAGTGGCCAAGGTTGCACACACACACACACAGACACACACACACAGACACACACACTGCCTTAAACAGTAGTGATGTCACAGAATGTATTAAAATAGGACGAAGGTTATGGGAGTAATTGAAAGTAATAAATGACAGGATTCAGAGACAGAGAGAGAGAGATTTAACATTATTGTTTCATGTTTGGTGTAAGTATGTTGTGGTCAATAGTTGTGGAAATAAATGACTGGTGAGGGAAGGGTATGTTAATTTTGTCCCACTGTGCTTTTATTTATGTTTTATCTATACTTGGCAGTCTATTCATTTTGTGTTATTCAACAATTGGTATCCAAGCTAGACCCTTTTTTTCTTCTTGCATTTCATTATTCTAGTACAAATATCTTTTTTAAAAGAAAGAAAGAAAGAAAGAAAGAAAGAAAGAAAGAAAGAAAGAAAGAAAGAAAGAAAGAAAGAAAGAAAGAAAGAAAGAAAGAAAGAAAGAAAGAAAGAAAGAAAGCAAACCTTTTAATACAATATAATCGCTGTGGTAAGAAAGGTCGTAAAATGGAACCAAACTCCCTTAACGACTGTCTTGCTTAGCGCCATAAATTTTGGGCTCCATTGTGGTCGTATGTCGAGGACTCCCTCCACGCCAGAGAGATGACACATTAGCCTTTTTAATTTTTTCACGTTCAGTTGGTCTGATTCCTTTGGGCTCTGTGAGTCAATAGAATAGAATAAGGAATAGAAGAGAACAGAACAGAATAGAATAGAAAAAAGGAATAGAATAGAATAAGAAAGGAATAGAATAGAATAGAATAGAATAGAATAGAATAGAATAGAATAGAATAGAATAGAATAGAATAGAATAGAAAAAAGGAATAGAATAGAATAGAAGAATAGAATAGAATAGAATAGAATAGAATAGAATAATAGAATAGCAGAACAAAATAGAATAGAATATAGAATATACTACAATAGAATAGAGAATAGAATAGAACAGAATAGAAAATAGAATATAGAATAGAATAGTAGAATAAAAAATAGAAAACAAAAAATAAAAAATAGAACAGAATATAGAATATAGAATATAGAATGGAATAGGATAACAGAGCTGGAAGGGACCTTGGAGGTCATCTAGTCCAACCCCCAGCTCAGGCAGGAGACCCTCTACTTTTTCAGACAAATGACTGTCCAATCTCTTGTTGAAAGCCTCCAGTGTTGGAGCATCCACAGCTTCTAGAGGCAGGTTGTTCCACTGATTAATTGTCCTCACTGTCCGGAAATTCCTCCTTAGTTTGGTCTCAGAGCCTTACTTTGGATGCTTGGCAAGGCAGCGACTGTTTACACCTTGAGCGAAGGACTTTGCTTTAAAAGCAGGCACACACAAACACACAGAAACACACACAGTCTTCCCTCCCTTGTGGCTTCTCCTCCTCTCTTCCTCTCCCCCCCCCGGCTGGCACAATCTTTGCAGTCCATTTAACTCACCTTAATGACCGTCCTTGGGCCACAAGCCATCCTTGGGCCGGTCACCCGACTTTTGAGCAAGGCCGACCAATTTCTGCAGACCAGGCTTCCTTAAAGTGGGGTTCAAGGACCCCTGGGGTTGCTCCCCCCCTCCAAGACCCCCTCCGGGATCCAGGAAATGAAAGTGATTGGCTAGATAGCGAAGATATTTGCCCCCCCCCAAAAAAAATGTTAAACAACGGTGCGCTAAATCAATAATAAAAAGAGTTGTTTAACATTTTGGCTTCAAGGTCTGGCCATTCATTTTGATTGATTAAAACCAGGGGTAGGCAACCTTGGCTCTTTTATGACTTGTGGACCAACTCCCAGAATTCCTGAGCCAGCATGGGGGAACTATGGCCCCTTCATAACTTGCGGACTTCAACTCCCAGAATTCTTGAGCCAGCATGGGGGAACTATGGCCCCTTCATGACTGGTGGACTTCAACTCCCAGAATTCCTGAGCCAGCATGGGGGAACTATGGCCCCCTCATGACTTGCGGACTTCAACTCCCAGAATTCCTGAGCCAGCATGGCTCAGCTTGGAAACCTCTCCCTTTCCCCTCAGCGTGGCTGGCTCAGGAATTCTGGGAGTTGAAGTCCACAAGTCATAAAAGAGCCAAGGTTGCCTACCCCTGGATTAGACGATGGCTCTCTTCTCCTCATTTATTTTATAGGAAATATGCAATAAAGATAGTCCTCGACATACAACAATTTACTTAGTGACCAAAAACAAGATCCCCCCCCCCCTGAAAATCTAGTATAGGTAGTTGCAACAGTTCATTTAGTGACCGTTCAAATTACAACAGCACTGGAAAAAGAGACTTGTGACTGTTTTCCACCCTTACGGCCGTTGCAGCGTCCCCCGTGGTCACGTGATCAAAATTCAGACGCTGGGCAACTGACTCATATTTATGACAGTCTCACCGTCCCGGGGTCACGTGATCCCCTTTTGCGACCTTCTGACCAGCAAAGTCAAGGGAGAAGCCGGATTCACTTAACAACCGTGTTGCATACTTAACAACTGCAGTGATTCACTTAGTGACCGTGGCAAGGAAGGTCATAAAACAGGGCAAAACTCACAACCGTGGTCTCGCTTAATGTCAGAAATTTTGGGCTCAATTGTGGTCGACGGCCTGTATTTTATAGATTACTTATGTATAAATAAATTCTCATCATTTTTTTTTTAAATTCATGAAACATAATTTAGGTTAACGTCTAATAGTTTTCCTATTTCTATTCTATTCTATTCTTCTTCTATATCTATTCTAGTCTAGTCTAGTCTAGTCTAGTCTATATTCTATTCTATTCTAGTCTAGTCTAGTCTAGTCTAGTCTAGTCTAGTCTAGTCTATTATTATTTTTTACACGACTCGGGAATTTTACACGGATTCTGGCAGTTGAAGTCCACACATCTTCAAGGTTGAGAAACAGATTAATAGAATAACAGAGTTGGGACCTTGGAGGTCTTCTAGTCCAGCCCCCTGCTCAAGCAGGAGAACCTACACCATCTCAGACAAGTGACTGTCCAGTCTCTTCTTAAAAACCTCCAGTGTTGGAGCACCCACAAATTCTGGAGGCAAACTGTTCCACTGGTTGGTCGTCCTCACTGTTAGGAAGTTTCTCCTTAATTCCAGGTTGCTTCTCTCTTTGATGAGTTTCCATCCATTGTTTCTTGTCCTGCCTTCGGGCACTTTGGAGAATAAGTTCACCCCCCTCTTCTTTGTGGCAGCACCCACGACTTCTAGAGGCAAGTCATTCCACTAATTAATTAAATGATTGATGCCTCCACTATGGGATCAACAATGCTAGAAAAGACACACATAGCTGAATGCATCAAGTCGCTTTCCGTTCTGTACCAGGAAAACTTTTTATCTTTATTCTCAATCCTGATATCTTTCTTTTTAAAAATCTCCTTTTTTTCTAATCCTTCAGTGCTGGCTTGGGCGTCTGGCGCCCTCTGCTGGTCATATCCTTAATCGTTTGCCTTGCAGGTTCCAGCCAAACTTAAAACATGGAACATAGAATAATAAGGCTTGCAAGGGACCTTGGAGGTCTTCTAGTCCAACCCTCCCTTGCTCGATCAGGAAACCTTATGCCATGCCAGTCAAATGGCTGTCCAATCTCTTTTGGAAAACCTTCCCTTCAACTTCCGAAGGCAAGCCGTTCCGCCGATTAATTCACGAACCCATCCCTGAATTAATTTTATGAATTAACTTTTCAGGGATTTGGGAAACACAAAACTGCCTGAGGGTTACTGAGGGCGAAGCCCTTGCTTCCTGATTCTCTCCTTCCTGTTTAGGATTGCCACAGATGGCTTGACCGAAGTCACATCCAAAGGAGGGAGGCTCACACCGGAGGCTCACAACCTAATTAATTACAGAATTAATCCGGTCATTAAGTGCCTGATCAGATGTGGAAGAGGACGCCCTGTTCCAAACTCGGAGTCCTGTGTGAGTTACAACAAGCTCACTTATCTAGTGAGAGGGGCGGTGTGTAAATTGGAGGAGTAAATAAATACGTTGAGCGGGTCTTAATCTCGTTTGAGGTTCGGGAGGGCTGAGGAAGTTGAGGAAAGCCGAACTCTTGCGTTTTGTTTGCAGTTCAAGACCTGGGGGCACATCGGTTTCTCAATCCCAGCCACTTTAAGTGGGCTGGACTACAACTCCCAGAATTCCCCAGCCAGCTGGGATTGAGAAATGCTGCTCTAAGCTAAATGAACGGCAATGGTCCTGCTGCTGGTCTGGGGGGTCATCCGGGCTCAAGACCTCCTCCTTACTTCTTGATTAAGTGTCCACCCACATTTTAGGGGTGGAAGGCAGAAGACATCCCCCCCCCAACAGGTTCTAGGAGGAAGCGGGCGAGGGGTGTGTGTCAAAGATCTTGATGAACTTGAACAATGGGCCCTATCCAACAAAATGAGTTTCAACGTGGAGAAAAGCAAAGTTTTACACCTAGGCAGGAGAAACCAAAAGAACAAATACAGATTAGGTGAGACCTGGCTTAAAAACAGCCACTGTGAGAGGGACCTTGCGAGTCCTGGTGGACGATCACTTGACCAAGAGCCAGCAGTGTGCGGCAGCAGCCAAAAAAGCTAACACAATCCTGGGTTGTATAAACAGAGGCATAGAATCAAGATCACGCGAGGTATTAGTACCGCTTTATAAAACCCCAGTAAGGCCACACCTGGAATACTGCAGCCAATTTTGGTCACCATATCACAAAAAAGATGTTAAGAGTTTGGAAAAAGTTCAGAGAAGAGCAACTAAGATGATCCAAGGCCTGGAGACCAAAACATACGAAGAACGGCTGCGGGACTTGGGTCTGGCTAGTCTAAAGAAGAGAAGAAATAGGGGAAACATGATAGCAGCGTTCCAGTATCTGACGGGCTGCCACAAAGAAGAGGGGGGTCACGTTATTCTCCAAAGCACCAGAGGGCAGGATGAGAAACAATGCTTGGAAACTGATCAAGGATAGAAGCAACCTGGAATTAAGGAGAAACTTCCTAACAGTGAGGACAGTTAACCAGTGGAACAGCTTGCCACCAGAAATCGTGGGCGCTGCATCACTGGAGATTTTTAAGAAGAGACTGGACATTCACCTGTCTGAGACGGTATAGGTTCTCCCACTTGAGCAGGGGGCTGGACTAGAAGACCTCCAAGGTCCCTTCCAGCCCTATTCTATCCTATGAAGTTTGCAAGCCAGAGGGAGCAGAACTGCTTTCCTGGCAGGGTGTCAAAACTTGTGGGTTGCCAGAACAGAACACGGTGTCCTTCACAACCTAATGAAACCCTAGGTGGGTGCCAACCTTATGCTCAGCTGCAAGCCGCAGGTGTGTTGTGCTTCCTTCATCTGGTAAGGAGGTGTGTGTGTGTGTGTGTGTGTGGGGAAAAAGTGAATTGTAAAACCTGGGTGTGTTGTTTGTGCAAGAGGCTATAAAGAGTTGCTCTCTGCCCGTTGGGGAGGATGCTGCTCTTAAGGGTGGGATGGGCACGGAAGGCTACGGCAGGGCCTCTGGTGGACTCCGTCCTACTGGGAGGAGAGCCAGAGGACGTGTGGCCCATGTGTGTGTGGCTGGGAAGGATGGGGGAAGATTTAGGATGCTCTTAAGGAGGGGCAGGGGTGGAGACAGAGGAGGAGATGACACGGAGAGAAGTCCTCACTATGGTCAGTAGACCTTGAGCTGATGAAAAAACAGTACCACAATGATGCTTCTAGGGCTAGGCCTTCCTTCCTTCCTTCCTTCCTTCCTTCCTTCCTTCCTTCCTTCCTTCCTTCCTTCCTTCCTTCCTTCCTTCCTTCCTTCCTTCCTTCCTTCCTTCCTTTTTCCATCTCTTCCCTTCCCCTCCTGTCCCTCCCTTCCTCCTTATTCCTTCCTTCCTTCCTTCCTTCCTGGCTGAGGAATTCTGGGAGTTGAAGTCCACAAGTCATAAAAGGGCCACGTTTGAAGACCCCTGTGCTAGGTGGTGAGAAGATGCTCCGTTTTTGGTTGATGCATCTGCTCTGGGATATCTGCAGTGCAACTCATGGCCTTCTCCCCCACGGCAGAAGAGCCCTCGTCCAAGGATGGAAAATAATCAAGGAGGGATCCAAGGAATTTCCTGACATTGAGGAACAACCTGCCTCCAGAAGCGGTGAATGCTCCAACGCTGGAAGTTTTAAAGAAGAGATTGGACAGCCATTTGTCTGAAATGGTGTAGGGGGTTGGACTAGAAGGCCTCCAAGGTCCCCTCCAACTCTGTTATTGTGTTCTCTTCTCCAAAGAACTAGAAGGCAGGACAAGAAGCAACGGATGGAAACTCATCAAGGAGAGAAGCAATCTAGAACTAAGGAGAAACTTCCTGACACTTAGAACAATTAACCAGTGGAACAACCTGCCTCCAGAAACTGTGAATGCTCCAACACTGGAAGTTTTAAAGAAGAGACTGGACAGCCATTTGTCTGAAATGGTAGAGGGTTTCCTATTTGAGCAGGGGGTCAGACTAGAAGTCCTCCAGGGTCCCTTCCAATTCTGTTCTTCCGTTCTTCTATTCTTCTGACTCCGGGGCTTGCAAGAAGCACAGCTGTGTGGGAGAGAAACATGAATGGGCTCAGATTTTCCAGGCTGAATGAAGCCATCGGCCTCCAGAAGGAGCCACCTGCCCCGGGAGGCTAATTTATGACTTGGCCCTTGGAGGCCTCTGCTCGGAACACAGGCTGATAATGGCGTCTCCAGAGCCATCGGTGGCTGCCCCTTCTTGCAGAGGGAGGTCCCCGGGGCCCTTGAGCCGGCTGGGGGCAGAGTTTCAGCCTGCAGGGCCAAAAGTCAGCCACGTTCCCTCCTCGGCCTGCTTCAGGGAGGTGGGAGGAGGGAGGGTCTTCTTTGTTTGGGCAAGGGGTCCTTTAACGTCTGTCTGTTTGTCTATCTGTCTACCTATCTATCCATTCATCGATCCATCAATCATCTGTTTATCTATTCTTTTATCCATCCATCATTTATCTATCATGTATCATTTATCATCTATCTATCTATCTCTATATCTATCTCATCTATCATCTATCTATTAATCTGTCTCTGTCTGTCTATCTATCTATCTATCATCTATCATCTATCATTTATCATCTATCATCTATCATCTATCATCTCATCTATCATCTATCCATCCATCAATCATCTATCTATCTATCTATCTATCTATCTATCTATCTATCTATCTATCTATCTATCTATCTATCTATCTATCTATCTATCTATCTATCTATCTATCTATCTATCTATCTATCTATCTATCTATCATCTATCATCTATCATTTATCATCTATCATCTATCATCTCATCTATCATCTATCCTCTCATCTATCTATCCATCCATCCATCATCTATCTATCTATCTATCTATCTATCTATCTATCTATCTATCTATCTATCTATCTATCTATCTATCTATCTATCTATCTATCTATCTATCTATCTATTTCTATCATCTATCCATCCATCCATCATCTATCTATCTATCTATCTATCTATCTATCTATCTATCTATCTATCTATCTATCTATCTATCTATCTATCTATCTATCTATATCTATATCTATATCTATATCTATATCTATATCTATATCTATATATTTACTGTATATATTTATCTCATCTATCATCTATCTATTAATCTGTCTGTCTGTCTATCCATCCATCCATCCATCATTCTATCTTTTCATCTATCTATCCATCCATCTTCCATCCATCCACCCATCAATTTATCTATTCATCTATTCATCTATCCATCCATCTACATAGCCAGCATGAATGTCACTGTGGCGTGTCACTTTCAGATGGGTGGACTTCAACTCCCAGAATTCCCCAGTCAGCCAACCTTGGCCACTGGAAGAGCGTGAACTGCGGCCGGCTGGGGAATTCTGGGAGTTGAAGTCCTCCCATCTTCCAGTTGCCCAGGTTGACCAAAGCCGCTCTTAACAGCTGAGAGGCCTAGCAAAGTCAATCAAAGGCGGATTCTTGGGTTGGTCCAAGACGTCCCTTGAAATCTTGCCCGCAAATCTGTGCAGGGCAGACGGGGTGAGACAAATAACAATCTGCATTGCAAAATTGTGATGTCCGCTATCTGACTCAGAGAGCTCGGCCCAAACCTCGCCTTGGAAGTACAAAAAAGCTGCGTTTTGCATTGTGAGTCACGGCGCGATTTCCATCCTTTTGCATCATCGTGTTTGGCCCTGAACACCTGAGATCTCGGTGCAACAAGCAAATCTGCCAATAAAGAAAGAAAAAAAACACCCCTCTCATTGCATCAACAAACCCACATGTGGGGACAATGTGGCGAGAAACCTATGAGAAATCAAGGTGGGTTTTTTTTGTATATTTCAAAGGAAACGAGAACGCCGCCTTTTATTCATAGGGTGTAAAGAGGAGAGACGGGTGTGAAGAACAGCAGAAAGCTGTAAATGCTTCATTAAAGGATAAATAAGCGAGCCAACAAACATCAGCCAAGGTGTTTGCGTGTGTGTGTTTGTGTGTGTTTTCTTGAGCCTACCAGTGGGGAAAAGAAGAAGCCAAAGAGAAAGTAGCTCTTGAAGGTAAACACAGAGAACAGAGAACAACAGAGTTGGAAGGGACCTTGTTTTATTGATTCTCATTTAATTTATTACACTTATTTGCCGCCCTTTGTGTTCTGGCGTGGCCCTGGGTGGTTTGCAGCACGAAAGTCTCAAAACATTAGCTATAAACTCATATATGTTCATCTCCATGTAAGTCTTTAGTGAAAGGCAAAAGATTTATAGGATCTGAAGAAAAATCAGACCTTGGAGGTCATCTATTGTCCAACCCACTGCTCAGGCAGGAGACCCTATCCCATTCCAGACAAATGGCTGTCCAGTCTCTTCTTGAAAGCCTAACAGTGTTGGAGCATCCACAACTTCTGGTGGCAAGCAGTTCCACTGGTTAATGGTCCTCACTATTGGGACATTTCTCCTTAGTGCCAGGTTGGGATTGAGAAACGCTGATCTAAGCTTAATGAACGGCAACGGTCCTGCTGCTGGTCTGGGGGTCAACCGGGCCCAAGACCTCTTCCAAACCTCTTGATTAAGTGTCCACCCTCCTTTTAGGGGTGGAAGGCAGAAGACATCCCCCCCCAACAGGTTCCAGGAGGAAGCGGGCGAGGGAGATTTTTTCAAAGATCTTGACGAACTCGAACAATGGGCCCTGTCCAACAAA
Source organism: Azemiops feae (assembly GCA_023970755.1). Lineage (NCBI taxonomy): Eukaryota > Metazoa > Chordata > Lepidosauria > Squamata > Viperidae > Azemiops > Azemiops feae. The sequence continues at coordinate 46,913 of JALGBA010002512.1, forward strand.
ATGAGTTTCAATGTGGAGAAAAGCAAAGTTTTACACCTAAGCAAGAAAAAACCAAAGGTACAAGTACAGATTAGGGGAGACCTGGCTGAAAAACAGCAACTGTGAGAGGGACCTTGGAGTCCCAGTGGACGATCACTTGACCAAGAGCCAGCCGTGTGCGGCAGCAGCCAAAAAAGCTAACACAATCCTGGGTTGTATAAACAGAGGCGCAGAATCAAGATCACGAGAAGTACTATTAAGACCACACCTGGAATACTGCAGTTCATGAACCAACAAGGTGACATCAGCAGTGCTAGAAGGGAGGGGGCATTGTGGAGAGGAGGAGGAGGAGGAGGAGGAGGAGGAGGAAGAATAACTGTGGGGTCCTTGGTGCTCTCTGAGCTGGGTGGTTTTCTTGCAGACATTTCATGACCCAACTAAGGAACATCATCAGTGCTAGAAGGGAGGGGATTTGTGAGAGGAGGAGGAGGAGGAAGGGGAGGAATGACTGTGGGGTCCTTGGTGATCTCTGAGCTTGGTGATTTTTTTGCAGGCGTTTCATGACCCAGCTACATAACATAATCAGTGCTAGAATGGAAGGAGTTTTGTGGAGACGAGGAAAGAGGAGGAGGAGGAGGAGGTGTGGAGGAGGAGGGGAACCTTGCTGCTCTCAGCTTCCTCCTCGTTCTAATTTTTCAAATTTGTTCCGATTCTTCAGAAACCCTGAAATGAATGAATCGGGGGTCAGAGTTCTTGTTTTTTGCACCAGAGCCAAAAAAAATGGCTCTTAACCTGACATCAGATCTTGGAAGAAGCTGTTCTGGTCTCCTTGGGCTGCCTTCCAGCACTCCAGTTGTGCTTCAACACTCACAACCCTAAGAGCCGCAGCACTCGAGAGCCAGGAGCTTGTGCAAACCACTCGTGATCCGGCACAATGGGCCGCCTGCGGTTCCGTCCTTCTGGGTCCTGTGCCGTTCCCGCCAGCTGCAGCGGAGATGTGTGCCAGCCGGTGTTCTTTGCCCCAAACCCCACCCTGCAATTCCTCCGTCCTGGAAAAGAGGCTTCTCTTTGCCTCCTGTGGGAAGTCAGCCCCCCCCCCCCAGAGAAAGAAATATTTTTGGAAACATTTAAAAGACAGAATATATTTCCCTAAAGGATTTTAAAAGCAGAAACCAACACACATACACACCCAAGTCTCTCTGTCCCAAACAGAAACCAGGTCTGCAGAAATGCAGATGTGATAATCTTGTCAGAAAGACTGGAGTCAGGAAACTGGGATTAGAAAGACAAAGATCCCTAGAATCAACAACCCCTCACACCAAAAATCCAACAGTCATCAGCCACAGCCCCAGGGAAGCAGGATATGACCCTTGGGACATACTAGGATTAACCCACCGCCATCAGAATACCAGAAAAGGCACACTCAGACTCAGGTCAAAGTTCATGCCACAGGAACAACTCCACAAACAAAAGGCTCCAGAGGGTATAAAAACCCACTCCCTACATGTGCTCGCTCTCTTTTCTGCCAGAGCCATCTTTCTGTCTGGTTCTCCTCTTCAATAAACTGCAACCCTCTTTCTAAAGCAGTCGCCATGTTGTTTATTCCCGGCTTGGACTGAACCAGGATGAAGACTTTTCCTTCAACACTCCCTTACAGATAATACTCCACTTAATGATCTCAAGGGGGGCCAGACTTTTCCTTGCTAAGCAAGGCGGTGGTTAAGTAAGTCACGCCCCATTTTGCAACCTCTTTGGGCACAGTTGTTAAGCAAATCATCGCAGTTATTAAGCGAATTAGGGGGTGGTTGAGCGAATCTGACTTCCCCCATTGAGTTTTTTCGTCAGACGTTTGCAAAGGGGATCACGTCACCCCGGGACGCTGCAACTGTCATAAATACACACCACGGGTCCGGATTTTGATCATGTGACCATGGGGATGTTGCGATGGTCGTATGTACGAGGGCCAGTTGTAAGCCACTTTTCTCAGTGCTGCTGTAACTAATTCTATTCTACTCTATTCTACTCTATTCTACTCTATTCTACTCTACTTTCTGTTCTATTCTATTCTTTGTATTGTATTGTATTGTATTGTATTGTATTGTATTGTATTGTATTGTATTGTATTGTATTGTATTGTATTGTATTGTATTGTATTGTATTGTATTGTATTGTATTCCGTCCCATCCCGTCCCGTCCTCTTCTCTTCTCTTCTCTTCTCTTCTCTTCTCTTCTCTTCTCTTCTATTCTATTCTATTCTATTCTATTCTATTCTATTCTATTCTATTCTATTCTATTCTATTCTATTCTATTCTATTCTAATTTCTTATTCTATTCTATTTCTTATTCTATTCCATTCCATTCCATTCCATATTTTCTCCTATTTTATTCTATTCCATTCCATTCTTCTAACCATTTTTCAAAAGGCCTTTTGTCTGCAAAAGAAAAAAAGTGGACGATT
>JALGBA010002513.1:0-15997 GCA_023970755.1 Azemiops feae
GGAGGCTGCACTTTAATGGTTAGACGGCCTATTTGTATCTGAACAAAAATCTTTTTAACATTTATATTTTATTGTGTTTTTCTAATCTAGGTGAAATGTTAATATATACTGCTAGTCCATGTATGATATGCCATACGCTAAATAAATAAGTAAACAACCGCCCAATCAAGAAACTACCAGGAACACCTCCATCAACCCTGATAGGACAAGCCACTAAGTATATAAAGAGAGAGCAAATTCCTCTCTCTTCTAGCACTGATGATGTTACCTAGTTGGGTCACGAAACGTCTGCAAGAAAACCCCCAAGCTCAGAGAGCACCAAGGACCCCTGAAGAGACAATGTTGTTGGATGATGGACCAAGTGGCTCCTTAGCTCCGGCTTTATTATTTATATAATAACAATGATATGCGTGTGTGTGTGTGCGCGCACGTGAGAGGGTGTATGATAACAGTATATAATTTATATTATGATGACATTTATCTGCCCCATCTCGCCTAGAGGTTTAGAAAGCCCCTTTTAGCTTCCCAGTCAGTCAATATGGGCTGAGCAAGTGAAGCTGGAGGCAGCCGAGATTTCCTTCCCTCCTCTTTCCCCTCGCACTTTACATATGCCCATAGGCACCATGCACACTTAGAAGCGACTGCACGCCGCCTCACAACGCCTTCCCTTGTTTCTTCCATCCTAACCCTCCCGTTCGATTCCCCCGCCTGGATTGCCTCGATGCCTATGCGTTTTGCTACGTAAAAACGGTGCTAAAGAAATAGACCTTTAATGGGAATTTTAAAGTTATTATCCTCTATCTTTATTAGTAACGCTTATTAATGTTAATTAGGGCGAAGGGAAGCCCTTTTGCTATGCGACGCGGGGACACAAAAACATCACCTAATATTACTGAGGTTTCATTAATAAATACTACACTTAAAACTCCATTTAAAAGCTTTATTTCTTTTTTCGGCTGCTCGGCTCACCTGCGGCAGTACGAGGCTTTTTTCCCTTCTTGCGGCAGCGTAGAGCAGAAGAGAGGACAGGAAGGTGCCGACGGATGACTAAAAGCAACGGACAAGACGTCGGCCATAATAGGAAGGTCGATTCCAAATGAACTGGGGGATGGCCAATTTGGACGGACGGGAGGTCGCCATGCCGAGAAGGTCTAGGTGTTAATGCTATGGGACGGAAAAACGTGCCCTCCTGTGGTCAAAACGGGTATTGCGGCCGCCGAAATAAATAAAACCTTTTGAATGGGATTTTAAGGTTATTATTCTCTCTCTTTATTATTAACGCCTTATTAATATTAATAGGGCGACGGGAGGCCCTTTTGCTGCGACCCTGGGGCAGAGTAAGATAACCTAATATTAGTAAGGTTTTATTAATAAAGAATAATAAACTTAAAACGCCATTTAAAAGGTTTATTTCTTTTGGTGGCTGCTGTACCTGCTTGTCCCTTAGCGAGAGATGGCGCGGCCTTCAAAAAGGCCTGTAATGATGAATGAAGGTTACTTTGATAGGTGCTAACTTTAAGATCTCCACACCCTCACCAAACATAATAAATTTATGGCGATGGTTAATATTATTAAAATGAGTGAGATTAGATTTTACTTCGTGTAGTTTTGAAAACTGAAGCATTATTTAAGTTTTATGTCTACCTACATACACACTAATTTCTTGCTGCATTTAGGTAATTTCAATCTCCTAGTATGCCCAGTCGTGAAATCATCATTTCATGGGTTGAAAATAGACAGCTAGTCCATTGGGGTGGAAAGGTGGCAGGCTAGAAATTGGGGGTGGGGGCTGAGTTTTAGTACCACCTTAGGTATGAGAAACCAGCTTTGGGCCAATTCCTCTCCTAGTCAGCCTAAGTCTAACCCTAACCCTAGGGCTGTTGCTGCATGGCGAAAATAAGAGAAGGAAGGAGCATTAGATATATTTGCCGCCTTGAGTTATTTATAAAAATAACAAAGGCTGGATTAAAAAAATACGCAAAATTTAGAGCGGCTTTGGTCTAGTCGTGGTTAAGGCAGCAGACTAGAAAGTGGGAGGCTGTGAGTTCTAATCTGCTTTTAGAGGCAGAAAAGTCATCTGGGTCAGTCACTCCAAAACCAGCTTTGGGCCAGTCACTCTCTCTCGGCCCTAGGAAGGAAGCAACGGCAAACCATTTGTCTGAAATGGTATAGGGTTGTCTGCCTAAGCAGGGGGTTGGACTAGAAGACCTACAAGGTCCCTTCCAACTCGGTTATTCTATTCTAACCGCAGCTGGGGGGGGGGGAAACCTTGCCAAGAAAACCGCAGGGATTTGGTCAGGCAATGGCCAGGAGTCGAGACTAAGTGGAAAGCACCAAATAATATTAAGAATAACAGCAATAACTTACTAAACGCCCGGCTCCCTCCGGTGATGTTACTAGAAGGGAGTGCGAACACAGGCAATTGAGTTCATCGGGCAACGCGTGTCGTGGGAACGCAACTTCTAGTACCCACGCCCGCCCAGAAAAGCGGCGTTCGAGCGGCAGAAGATGGGGAAGCTTCCTAAGCCCCGCTCACCTGGCCTTGCGCAAAGGCAGCAGCGCCGCCGGCCCACCTTTGCATTCTCCTTCGCCCTGGGACGCCTTCTCGGGGGACGTCGCCGGGCTGGGGGACACCCATCAAAAGGCGCGTCCCCTATTCGGCAGGAGGAGCCGAAAGGCCAACCATAGAGGTAGGGAAAGAGAGCGGAGGGAAAGACTGGCTTTCCCTCTTGAAACCGTCGAAACTTGGGAAGCGCCATAGGAAATGTACAAAACCAGAGGCCGTGGTTATGTTGTGGTGGGAAAAAAATGGTTTAGAGCGGGCCGGTAGAACCAATGACTTCGAGTTTGCGGAGCATCTATGAGGAAGAATTTGGAGGGACGTTAAGGACGGAAAAAAGACAATGCAGAAATCTGGATTGTATTGGGGGCGCCCTATATAAAAGCCCCCCCGCAAAGGTGGAGTGTCACAGAGTGTTGCACATCCATTCCCAGCCAGCAGGGGACAAGTTTAATAATCCCTATAAGTCATCCAGCGTTTCTCAAACTGGGCAATTTTTGGGGACTTCAAGTCCCAGAATTCCCCAGCCTGCATGCAGTTTGCAGGTAACTAAATGGTTTATCCAGGGAAAGCAGGAACTGTATTAAATTGGACTCCAGGGTTGACCGAGTACACCACCTCCAAATTTGTGACGTCCCCTAAAATTTGCTGGCGACCCCCAAGAGATCGCAATAAATAAATAAAAACACAAAAGTATTTATTTAGCGTATGGCACAATACACTCCGATAGTATCTTTCACTAGCCTCCCACTAGTGGACATCTTCTTACGGTTTTACAAGCAGCCAAGGCCATTAAGTGATGCCCAGTCAGAGCTGAAGAACATCTTGTATGAGAGCGAAACGTTTCAAAGAAAAAAGAAAAAGTCCAGTTTGCCTCCTGAAAAAAAAAAACATCTTTGGGATAATTATGACCCGGATGAATGAGAATCTCCATAGACAGTGAGAGACAATGCGGGATACTTAAGGCACTGGACTAGAAATCGGAAGACTGTCGGTTCTAGTCCCACCTTAGGCATGAAAGTCAACCGTGGTGACCTTGGGGTCAGTCCTTCTCTCTTGGTCCTAGTAAGGAGGCAATGCCAAACCACCAGCTTCCCATCATAGCTATCTGCAATTGCATTGACGCACGACCGAATGTGTGCAGCTGGGGCCTGCGCACACCTGCAACCTATCGTGTACATCTATCTACGATCTACTCTTATTAGCTATCTATCTATTATTATTATCTATCTATCGACTATCTATCTATCTATCTATTAATCTATCTATCTATCATCTACTAATCATAAATCATCAATCAAGCACTCAATCATCTATCTATCTATACTATCTATCTATCCTATCTAGCCTTCTATCTATCTATCTATCTTATCTATCTATTCTATCTATCTATCTATCTTCTATCTAATTAAAGGAGGCGGCACTTCAATGGTTAGACGGCCTATTGGTATCTGAACAAAATTCTTTTTAACATTTATATTTTATTGTGTTTTTCTAATCTAGGTGAAATGTTAATATATACTGCAAGTCCATGTATGATATGCCATACGCTAAATAAATAAGTAAACAACCGCCCAATCAAGAAACTACCAGGAACACCTCCATCAACCCTGATAGGACAAGCCACTAAGTATATAAAGAGAGAGCAAATTCCTCTCTCTTCTAGCGCTGATGATGTTACCTAGTTGGGTCACGAAACGTCTGCAAGAAAACCACCAAGCTCAGAGAGCACCAAGGACCCCTGAAGAGACAATGTTGTTGGATGATGGACCAAGTGGCCCCTTAGCTCCGGCTTTATTATTTATATAATAACAATGATATGCGGTTTGTGTGGTGGATAGCGCGCACGGAGGGTGTGTATGAAATCTATATTAATTTATATATGATGACATTTATCTGCCCATCCGCGTAGATGTTTAGAAAGCCCCTTTTAGATTCACAGTCAGATCAAATATGGGCTGAGCAAGTGAAAGCTGGAGGCAGCCGGAGATCCTTCCCTCCTTTTCCCTCGCACTTTTTGTTTTACATATGCCCAGTAGGCACATGCCAGACTTAGAAGCAGCTGCCCGCCGGCATCCCCGCTCCGTCCCTTGTTCGTTCCATCCCTAAAACCCTCCATTCCAGATTCACCCGACTGGGATTGCCTCGATGCCTATGCTTTGCGACGTAAAACTGTGCCGAAAGAAATAGACCTTTTTAATGGGATTTTAAAGTTATTATCCTCTATCTTTATTAGTAACGCCTTATTAATGTTAATAGGGCGAAGGGAAGCCTTTTTGCTGCGACGCGGGGACACAAAAACATCACCTAATATTACTGAGGTTTCATTAATAAATACTACACTTAAAACTCCATTTAAAAGCTTTATTTCTTTTTGCGGCTGCTCGGCTCACCTGCGGCAGTACGAGGCTTTTTTCCCTTCTTGCGGCAGCATAGAGCAGAAGAGAGGACAGGAAGGTGCCGACGGATGACTAAAAGCAACGGACAAGACGTCGGCAGTAATAGGAAGGTCGATTCCAAATGAACTGGGGGATGGCCAATTTGGACGGACGGGAGGCCGCCATGCCGAGAAGGTCTAGGTGTTAATGCTATGGGACGGAAAAACGTGCCCTCCTGTGGTCAAAACGGGTATTGCGGCTACCGAAATAAATAAACCTTTTGAATGGGATTTTAAGGTTATTATTCTCTATCTTTATTATTAACGCCTTATTAATATTAATAAGGGAGGCCCTTTTGCTGCGACCCTGGGGCAGAGTAAGATAACCTAATATTAGTAAGGTTTTATTAATAAAGAATAATAAACTTAAAACGCCATTTAAAAGGTTTATTTCTTTTGGTGGCTGCTGTACCTGCTTGTCCCTTAGCGAGAGATGGCGCGGCCTTCAAAAAGGCCTGTAATGATGAATTAAGGTTACTTTGATACACCAATTTCTTCCATCTTCAAGGCGCTCTGCTCTGTCCCTCCTGACACCTGCGTGGGGATCTCAAAAATAACCCAGCGTTACTGGAATTTATATGCAACCTCGTGACAAGTTTCATCTGCCACCTGCTTGCTGCAAAGCTACCCGCTTACCTGTCTCTACATATAAGACCTCTTATTTTTCAACTGGGCTAATTTCTTGCTGCATCTTAGTTTCTAATCTTCCTAGTATGCCCATTGGTGAATATCATTTCACTGGGGTGAAAAATAGACAGCTAGTCAATTGGGGTGGAAGGTGCCAGGCTAGAAATTGGGGGTGGGGGCTGAGTTTTAGTACCACCTTAGGTATGAGAAACCAGCTTTGGGCCAATCCTATCTAGTCAGCCTAAGTCTAACCCTAACCCTAGGGCTGTTGCTGCATGGCGAAAAAAAGAGAAGGAAGGAGCATTAGATATATTTGCCGCCTTGAGTTATTTATAAAAATAACAAAGGCTGGATTAAAAAAATATGCAAAATTTAGAGAGGCTTTGGTCTAGTCGTGGTTAAGGCAGCAGACTAGAAAGTGGGAGGCTGTGAGTTCTAATCTTGCTTTTAGAGGCAGAAAAGTCATCTGGGTCAGTCACTCCAAAACCAGCTTTGGGCCAGTCACTCTCTCTCGGCCCTAGGAAGGAAGCAACGGCAAACCATTTGTCTGAAATGGTATAGGGGTGCCTGCCTAAGCAGGGGGATGGACTAGAAGACCTCCAAGGTCCCTTCCAACTCGGTTATTCTATTCTAACCGCAGCTGGGGGGGGGGGAAACCTTGCCAAGAAAACCGCAGGGATTTGGTCAGGCAATGGCCAGGAGTCGAGACTAAGTGGAAAGCACCAAATAATATTAAGAATAACAGCAATAACTTACTAAACGCCCGGCTCCCTCCGGTGATATTACTAGAAGGGAGTGCGAACACAGGCAATTGAGTTCATCGGGCAACGCGTGTCGTGGGAACGCAACTCCTAGTACCCACGCCGCCCATGAAAAGGCGGCGTCGAGCGGCAGATTCGGGGAAGCTTCCCTGAAGCCCCCGCCTCACCTGGCCTTGCTGCAAAGGCAGCAGCGCCGCCGGCTCCACCTGTGCCTTCTCCTTCGCCCTGGGGGACAAGCCCTCGGGCTGTCGCGCGGTGTGACACCTCAAAAGGCGCGTCCCCTATTCGCAGAGACGCGGAAAGGCCACCATAGAGGTAGGAAAGGAGAGCGGAGGAAAGACTGGGCTTTCCCCTCTTGAAACCGTCGAACGTGGGAATCGCCATAGAAATGTAACCAGAGAGCTCGGATGGAAATGGTAGAGCGGCCGGTAGAACCAAGACTTCCGAGTTTGCTGGAGCATATATGGAGGAAGACTTTGGACTGGAGTTAAGGACGGAAAAAAGACAATGCAGAAATCTGGATTGTATTGGGGGCGCCCTATATAAAAGCCCCCCGCAAAGGTGGAGTGTCACAGAGTATTGCACATCCATTCCCAGCCAGCAGGGGACAAGTTTAATCCCTGTAAGTCATCCAGCGTTTCTCAAACTTGGCAATTTTTGTGGACTTCAAGTCCCAGAATTCCCCAGCCTGCATGCAGTTTGCAGGTAACTAAATGGTTTATACAGGGAAAGCAGGAACTGTATTAAATTGGACTCCAGGGTTGACCGAGTACACCACCTCCAAATTTGTGAGGTCCCCTAAAATTTGCTGGCAACCCCCAAGTGATCGCAATAAATAAATAAAAACACAAACGTATTTATTTAGCGTATGGCACAATACACTCCGATAGTATCTTTTCACTAGCCTCCACTAGTTGTGACACTGCTTAGGTTTTACAAAAGCAGCCAAGAGACCATTAGTGATGCTCCAGTCAGAGTGAAGAACCTTAGTGTATGAGAGCGAAAACGTCTTCAAAGGAAAATCAAGAAAAGTCCAGTTTCCTCCTGAAAGATCTTTGGGACAATATGACCCGGGATGAATGAGAATCTCCATAGACAGTGAGAGACAATGCGGGATACTAAGGCACGGACAGAAATCGGAAGAATGTCGGTTCTAGTCCCCAACCTTAGGCAATGAAAGGAAACTAGTGGTGAACTGGGGTCATGTCCTTCTCTCTGGGTCCTAGTAACTCTACGCAATTGCCAAACCCCCCCAAAAACAAACCGCTTCCATCATAGCTATTCCTTTTTGCCATTGCATTGACGCACCACGAATGTGTGCAGCTGCGGGCCTGAGCACACATGCACATATCGGAGATCAAATTATCGATGCGCTCTATCTATATATCTATCTATCAATCTATCTATCTATCTATCTATCTATCTATCTATCTATCTATCTATCTATCTATCATCTATCTAATCAATCAATCAATCAATCAATCAATCTATCTATCAATCTATCAATCTATCAATCTATCTATCTATCTATCTATCTATCTATCTATCTATCTATCTATCTATCTATCTATCTATCTATCTATCTAATATAAAGGAGGCTGCACTTCAATGGTTAGACGGCCTATTGGTATCTGAACAAAAATCTTTTTAACATTTATATTTTATTGTGTTTTTCTAATCTAGGTGAAATGTTAATATATACTGCTAGTCCATGTATGATATGCCATACGCTAAATAAATAAGTAAACAACCTCCCAATCAAGAAACTACCATGAACACCTCCATCAACCCTGATAGGACAAGCCACTAAGTATATAAAGAGAGAGCAAATTCCTCTCTCTTCTAGCACTGATGATGTTACCTAGTTGGGTCACGAAACGTCTGCAAGAAAACCACCAAGCTCAGAGAGCACCAAGGACCCCTGAAGAGACAATGTTGTTGGATGATGGACCAAGTGGCTCCTTAGCTCCGGCTTTATTATTTATATAATAACAATGATATGCGTTGTGGTGTGTGCGGCAGTGAGAGGGTGTCTGATAATACTATATATTTATATTATGATGACATTTATCTGCCCCCATCTCGCCTAGAGGCTTAGAAAGCCCCTTTAGCTTCCAGTCAGTCAATATGGGCTGAGCAAGTGAAGATGGAGGCAGCCGGGAGATTTCATTCCATCCTCTTTCCCACGCACTTACATATGCCAGAGGCACCCGCACACTTAGAAGCAGCTGCCCGCCGGCCTCCCCGCCCGTCCCTTGTTTCTTCCATCCCTAAACCCTCCATTCCAGATTCACCCGCCTGGGATTGCCTCGATGCCTATGCTTTGCGACGTAAAACTGTGCCGAAAGAAATAGACCTTTTAAATGGGATTTTAAAGTTATTATCCTCTATCTTTATTAGTAACGCCTTATTAATGTTAATAGGGCGAAGGGAAGCCCTTTTGCTGCGACGCGGGGGGGACACAAAAACATTCATCTAATAGTATGAGGTTTCATTATAAATAATACACTTAAAAATCCATTTAAAACTTATTTCTTTTTGCGGACCCGCTCGGCTCACCTGCGGAAAGTACGAGGCTTTTTTCCCGCTTGCGGCCAGCGTAGAGCAGAAGACTGAGGAAGGAAGGTGGCCGACGGATGACTAAAAGAACGGGACCAAGGCACGACACGTCGGCCAAAATAGGAAGGTCGATTCCAAATGAACTGGGGGATGGCCAATTTGGACGGACGGGAGGCCGCCATGCCGAGAAGGTCTAGGTGTTAATGCTATGGGACGGAAAAACGTGCCCTCCTGTGGTAAAAACGGGTATTGCGGCCGCCGAAATAAATAAACCTTTTGAATGGGATTTTAAGGTTATTATTCTCTATCTTTATTATTAACGCCTTATTAATATTAATAGGGCGACGGGAGGCCCTTTTGCTGAGACCCTGGGGCAGAGTAAGATAACCTAATATTAGTATGGTTTTATTAACAAAGAATAATAAACTTAAAACGCCATTTAAAAGGTTTATTTCTTTTGGGGGCTGCTGTACCTGCTTGTCCCTTAGCGAGAGATGGCGCGGCCTTCAAAAAGGCCTGTAATGATGAATTAAGGTTACTTTGATAGGTGCTAACTTTAAAGATAAACCTCACCAAACATACATAAATTTATTGCTATGCTTAATATTAAAATGAGTGGGATTAGATTTTACCTTCGCTGCTAGTTTTGAAACTGACGCATTTATTAAAATGTTTATGGCTACCTACATCACAACTATTTCTTGCTGCATCCTTAGTTTTCTAATCTCCTAGTATGCCCAGGCGTGAATCATCAATGTCACTGGGTTTGAAAAAAATAGACAGCTATTCAATTGGGGGTGGAAAGGTTGCCAGGCTAGAAAAGAAATTGGGGTGGGGGCTGGAGTCTTTAGTAACCACCTTAGGTATGAGAAACAAGCGTTGGGCCAATTCCTCTCCTTCGTCAGCCTAAGTCTAACCCAAACCCTAGGGCTGTTGCTGCCATGGCGAAACAATAAGAGAAGGAAGGAGCATTAGATATATTTGCCGCCTTGAGTTATTTATAAAAATAACAAAGGCTGGATTAAAAAAATATGCAAAATTTAGAGCGGCTTTGGTCTAGTCGTGGTTAAGGCAGCAGACTAGAAAGTGGGAGGCTGTGATTTCTAATCTTGCTTTTAGAGGCAGAAAAGTCATCTGGGTCAGTCACTCCAAAACCAGCTTTGGGCCAGTCACTCTCTCTCGGCCCTAGGAAGGAAGCAACGGCAAACCATTTGTCTGAAATGGTATAGGGTTGCCTGCCTAAGCAGGGGGTTGGACTAGAAGACCTCCAAGGTCCCTTCCAACTCGGTTATTCTATTCTAACCGCAGCTGGGGGGGGGGAAACCTTGCCAAGAAAACCGCAGGGATTTGGTCAGGCAGTGGCCAGGAGTCGAGACTAAGTGGAAAGCACCAAATAATATTAACAATAACAGCAATAACTTACTAAACGCCCGGCTCCCTCCGGTGATGTTACTAGAAGGGAGTGCGAACACAGGCAATTGAGTTCATCGGTCAACGCGTGTCGTGGGAACGCAACTCCTAGTACCCACGCCGCCCATGAAAAGGCGGCGTCGAGCGGCAGATTCGGGGAAGCTTCCCTGAAGCCCCCGCCTCACCTGGCCTTGCTGCAAAGGCAGCAGCGCCGCCGGCTCCACCTTTGCCTTCTCCTTCGCCCTGGGACAGCCTTCTCGGGGCGTCGCCGGGCTGTGACGCCATCAGAAGGCGCGTCCCCTCTTTCGGCAGAGAAGCCGAAAGGCACCATAGAGGTAGGAAAGGAGAGCGGAGGACAGACTGGGCTTTCCGCTCTTGAAAACGTCGAACTTGGGAATCGCCATAGAAATGTAACAGAGAGCTCGGGTGGAAATGGTAGAACCAAGACTTCCGAGTTTGCTGGAGCATATATGGAGGAAGACTTTGGATTGGAGTTAAGGACGGAAAAAAGACAATGCAGAAATCTGGATTGTATTGGGGGCGCCCTATATAAAAGCCCCCCCGCAAAGGTGGAGTGTCACAGAGTGTTGCACATCCATTCCCAGCCAGCAGGGGACAAGTTTAATAATCCCTATAAGTCATCCAGCGTTTCTCAAACTGGGCAATTTTTGGGGACTTCAAGTCCCAGAATTCCCCAGCCTGCATGCAGTTTGCAGGTAACTAAATGGTTTATCCAGGGAAAGCAGGAACTGTATTAAATTGGACTCCAGGGTTGACCGAGTACACCACCTCCAAATTTGTGACGTCCCCTAAAATTTGCTGGCGACCCCCAAGAGATCGCAATAAATAAATAAAAACACAAACGTATTTATTTAGCGTATGGCACAATACACTCCGATATTACCTTTTCACTAGTCTCCACTAGTTGTGACACTGCTTAGGTTTTACAAAAGCAGCCAAGGCCATTAAGTCAGAGCTGAAGAAGCTTCTTGTATGAGAAGCGAAACGTCTTCAAAGAAAATCAAGAAAGTCCAGTTGCCTCCTGAAAAAGCATCTTTGGGACAATTATGACCTGGATGACTGAGAATATCCATAGACAGTGAGAGAGAATGCGGGATACTTAAGGCACGGACTAGAACCGGAAGACTGTCGGTTCTATCCACCTTAAAAGGGCATGAAAGTCAACTGTGGTGACCTTGGGGTTCGTCCTCTCTCTTGGTCATAGTACCGAGGCAATGCCAAAAACACCAGCTTCCCATCATACTATCTGCATTGATCTGACGCACATCCGAAATGTGCAGCTGGGGCATGCGCCCACCTTCAACATATCGTGTAGATCATCTATCTATTTATCTCTCTATCATCTTATTATCTAATTATGTTATCTATCTATCTACTATCATCTATCTAATCAAATCAAAGCAATCAATCAATCCATCTAATCTATACTATCTAATCTATCTATCTATCTATCTATCTATCTAATATAAAGGAGGCGGATTGCACTCAATGTGTTAGACGGCCATTGGTATCTGAACAAAAAATCTTTATAACATTATATGGTATTGTGTTTTCTAATCTAGGTGAAATGTTAATATATACTGCAAGTCCATGTATGATATGCCATACGCTAAATAAATAAGTAAACAACCGCCCAATCAAGAAACTACCAGGAACACCTCCATCAACCCTGATAGGGCAAGCCACTAAGTATATAAAGAGAGAGCAAATTCCTCTCTCTTCTAGCACTGATGATGTTACCTAGTTGGGTCACGAAAAGTCTGCAAGAAAACCACCAAGCTCAGAGAGCACCAAGGACCCCTGAAGAGACAATGTTGTTGGATGATGGACCAAGTGGCCCCTTAGCTCCGGCTTTATTATTTATATAATAACAATGATATGCGTGTGTTGTGTGTGCGCCGCACGTGAGTAGAGAGGGTGTATGATAATACTATATAATTATATTATGATGACATTTTATCTGCCCCATCTCGCATCTAGAGGTTTAGAAAGCCCCTTTTAGCTTCCCAGTCAGTCTAATATGGGCAGAGCAAGTGAAGCTGGAGGCAGCCGAGATTTCTTTCCCTCCTCTTCCCTCGCAACTTTACATATGCCCAGAGGCACCATGCACACTTAGAAGCAGCTGCCAGACGGCCTCCCGCCCAGTCCATTGTTCTTCCATCCCCAAACCTCCTATTCAGATTCAACCGCCGGGATGGCACTCGATGCCTATGCTTGCGACGTAAAAACTGTGCCGAAAGAAATAGACCGTTTGTAATGGATTTAAAGTTTATTATCCCTATCTATTGTAACGCCTTATTAATGTTAATAGGGCGAAGGGAACCCGCCTTTTGCTGCGAACGCGGGGACACAAAAACATCACCTAATATTACTGAGGTTTCATTAATAAATACTACACTTAAAACTCCCTTTAAAAGCTTTATTTCTTTTTGCGGCTGCTCGGCTCACCTGCGGCAGTACGAGGCTTTTTTCCCTTCTTGCGGCAGCGTAGAGCAGAAGAGAGGACAGGAAGGTGCCGACGGATGACTAAAAGCAACGGACAAGACGTCGGCCATAATAGGAAGGTCGATTCCAAATGAACTGGGGGATGGCCAATTTGGACGGACGGGAGGCCGCCATGCCGAGAAGGTCTAGGTGTTAATGCTATGGGACGGAAAAACGTGCCCTCCTGTGGTAAAAACGGGTATTGCGGCCGCCGAAATAAATAAACCTTTTGAATGGGATTTTAAGGTTATTATTCTCTATCTTTATTATTAACGCCTTATTAATATTAATAGGGCGACGGGAGGCCCTTTTGCTGAGACCCTGGGGCAGAGTAAGATAACCTAATATTAGTATGGTTTTATTAACAAAGAATAATAAACTTAAAACGCCATTTAAAAGGTTTATTTCTTTTGGGGGCTGCTGTACCTGCTTGTCCCTTAGCGAGAGATGGCGCTGCCTTCAAAAAGGCCTGTAATGATGAATTAAGGTTACTTTGATAGGTGCTAACTTTAAAGATAAACCTCACCAAACATACATAAATTTATTGCTATGCTTAATATTAAAATGAGTGAGATTAGATTTTACCTTCGCTGCTAGTTTTGAAACTGACGCATTTATTAAAATGTTTTATGTCTACCTACATCACACTAATTTCTTGCTGCGTCTTAGTTTCTAATCTTCCTAGTATGCCCAGTCGTGAATATCATTTCACTGGGTTGAAAAATAGACAGCTAGTCAATTGGGGTGGAAGGTGCCAGGCTAGAAATTGGGGGGTGGGGGCTGAGTTTTAGTACCACCTTAGGTATGAGAAACCAGCTTTGGGCCAATTCCTCTCCTAGTCAGCCTAAGTCTAACCCTAACCCTAGGGCTGTTGCTGCATGGCGAAAATAAGAGAAGGAAGGAGCATTAGATATATTTGCCGCCTTGAGTTATTTATAAAAATAACAAAGGCTGGATTAAAAAAATACGCAAAATTTAGAGCGGCTTTGGTCTAGTCGTGGTTAAGGCAGCAGACTAGAAAGTGGGAGGCTGTGAGTTCTAATCTTGCTTTTAGAGGCAGAAAAGTCATCTGGGTCAGTCACTCCAAAACCGGCTTTGGGCCAGTCACTCTCTCTCGGCCCTAGGAAAGGAAGCAACGGCAAACCATTTGTCTGAAATGGTATAGGGTTGCCTGCCTAAGCAGGGGGTTGGACTAGAAGACCTCCAAGGTCCCTTCCAACTCGGTTATTCTATTCTAACCGCAGCTGGGGGGGGGGGGAACCTTGCCAAGAAAACCGCAGGGATTTGGTCAGGCAGTGGCCAGGAGTCGAGACTAAGTGGAAAGCACCAAATAATATTAACAATAACAGCAATAACCTACTAAACGCCCGGCTCCCTCCGGTGATGTTACTAGAAGGGAGTGCGAACACAGGCAATTGAGTTCATCGGGCAACGCGTGTCGTGGGAACGCAATTCCTAGTACCCACGCCGACCATGAAAAGGCGGCGTCGAGCGGCAGATTCGGGGAAGCTTCCCTGAAGCCCCCGCCTCACCTGGCCTTGCTGCAAAGGCAGCAGCGCCGCCGGCTCCACCTTTGCCTTCTCCTTGACCCTGGGGACAGCCTTCCCGGGGCGGCATCGCCGGGCTGTGGACACAGTCACAAGGCCGCGTCCCTATTTCGGCAGAGAAGGCGAAAGGGCACCATAGAGGTAGGACAAGGCGAGCGGAGGAACGACTGGGCTTTCCCTCTCTGAAAAACCGTCGAATGTGAATCGCATAGAATGTAACCAGAGAGCTCGGCTGGAAATGGTAGCCGAGGCCGGGAGAACCAGACTCGAGTTGATGGGAATATTATGGAGGAAGACAGTGGATTGGAGTTAAGGACGGAAAAGACAATGCAGCAGAAATCTGGTTGTATTGGGGGCGCCCATATAAAAGCCCCCGCAAAGGTGGAGTGTCACAGAGTATTGCCACATCCATTCCCAGACAGCAGGGGACAAGTTTAATCCCTGAAGCACCACAGCGTTCTCAAAATTGGAATTTTTTTGTGAGACTTCAAGTCCCAGAATTCCCAGCCGCAATGAGTTTGCATGGTAACTAAATGGTTTTATCCCAGGGGAAAGCAGGAGGAACTGTATTAAATTGGACTCCAGGGTTGACCGAGAACACCACCTCCAAATTTGTGACGTCCCCTAAAATTTGCTGGCGACCCCCAAGTGATCGCAATAAATAAATAAAAACACAAACGTATTTATTTAGCGTATGACACAATACACTCCAATAGTATCTTTTCACTAGCCTCCACTAGTTGTGACACTACTTAGGTTTTACAAAAGCAGCCGAGGCCATTAAGTGGATGCTCCAGTCAGAGCTGAAGAAGCTTCTTGTATGAGAAGCGAAACGTCTTCAAAGAAAATTAAGAAAGTACAGTTGCCTCCTGAAAAAGCATCTTTGGGGACAATTGACCCGGATGACTGAGAATTCCATATTGACAGTGATGAGACAATGCGGGGATACTTAGCACGGGACTTAGAAATCGGAGGACGTCTTCTAGTCCACCTTAGGCACTGAAAGTCAACTGTGACAAACTCTGCAACATAGTGTGATCTATCTATCTCTATCTATCTATTATCTATTATCTATCTAGCTATCTATTATCTAACTATCTATTTATCTATATATATATCTAGCATATCATCTATTTATCTATCTATCTATCTATCTATCTAAATAAAGGATGCTGCGATTCACATGGTTTAGACGGGCCTATTGGTATCGGAACAATAATCTTTTAAACATTTATATTTTATGTGATTTTCTAATTTAGGTGAAATGTTAATATATACTGCAAGTCAATGTATGATATGCCATACGCTAAATAAATAAGTAAACAACCGCCCAATCAAGAAACTACCAGGAACACCTCCATCAACACTGATAGGACAAGCCACTAAGTATATAAAGAGAGAGCAAATTCCTCTCTCTTCTAGCACTGATGATGTTACCTAGTTGGGTCACGAAACGTCTGCAAGAAAACCACCAAGCTCAGAGAGCACCAAGGACCCCTGAAGAGACAATGTTGTTGGATGATGGACCAAGTGGCCCCTTTAGCTCCGGCTTTATTATTTATATAACAATGATATGCGCGTGTGTGTGTGC
>JALGBA010002514.1:0-14386 GCA_023970755.1 Azemiops feae
TTATTTTGGCCATAGCGGCCTGACAGGGACTACAAAGACCATCTATAGCACAGGGCATGAAAAGGGTGCCCTACTGTGGTTATTTTATGTATAGCATCCTGAAAGGGACTACAGCGACCATATATAACACAGGGCACGCAAAGACTGCGCTCCTGTGGTTGTTTTGGAATAGCAGCCACCCAAGGAAATAAACCTTACCCCAAAGTGGGCAAAAAAGTCAGGCTTTCCGAAAATGTGTTGGTCACTGCGTTGGTCATTTTGGGGACAAAGTCATCAGAATGCGGCATTACCTCGACCTAACTCTCCTCTAACCGCAAAATGGGTCAAAAGTCAGGCCGTATCTCTCCTTACCCAAAATAGAGGGCAAAAAATGTCAGGCTTTCCCACGACGTGTTGGGAAAATGTTTGGTTCAGGCTCCTGCAGTGTGACTAGGCCAATGGCTCTCACATGAAACAGGAGCCAAGGACATGAGAAACTCTGCACAAAGCTGTTTAGCAACAAATTGTAACATAAGCATATAGCTGAACAAAGTAACTGCATCACACACACAAACTGCCTTCTGATGGAATGCTTATCTGAAAGAATGTAACAGCCTTTTGCCTGCTTCATGTAACCACTTTTGTTCGCTTCTTGTAACTTGTACTTGCTTCATGAAATCACCTATAGTTTGCTGAGCTAGAATGTAACCCCCCTTGCTTGCCCCATGTCACCACCTATATTTTACTGAACTAATAAAAGAGATTTGCCTGGCTTTGTTCTGGGCTCATTTCATCCCGAGGAGAAATTGACTCTGTGTCTTATTTCTCACTCCGTCCGGCGCGGGTCTGCCCGGACCCTCTCATGGTGAGCCCGCTGGCAGCGAGAAAAGCCACAACTGGTGACCCCGACGTGATCACTAAGAAAGTGATACGTTCCTTCGACCTCCTACTACTCATCGCCCGGACGGGGCTTAGTGCACTTCAGATATCGTTGGTAAAGACGGCTATCTTTCGTGAGTATGGGAGGACAGTTTTCTAAGAGGCAGGCCGTGTATCTGCAAGAACTTAGAGAATTAACGAAGTCTACAATTTGTATTCTCAAAAACAGCGGTAAATTATTGCCTGTTTTGAGCAAAGCTGATTTGATTAATTTATTGTGTTATATTTGGGAAAACTGCCCGGCATATCCGGAAAAGGGCTCATTTAAAGTGGCTACATGGAAACGTTTAGGTATGTATTTCCATGAGAATCCAAGAGCTCCTGCAAAAATACTATCGTCATGGCGAATTGTTTTAGAATGCCTCAAAGTTCATGAACGAGGGCTCACAGAGACATCAGACTCCGTGACCCCCCCACCGCCTTACGATAAACAAATTCCAAAAAGCAATGAGGCTTTTTCCCTTACATCCCTCCCCCCCTCTGCTCCCAAATCCCCCCTCCCCTCTGTTCCTCTCCCTGTTTCTCCCGTAAGTGCAGTAGCTGCTACCATAGGCAGAAGCTCGAAGTCAGGGTTTGCTTGATGTTGATGAATTGTCTGAGTGTTCTGCATTTCCTGTTGCTTTTGTTCAGAATACTGCGGGTGCCATGATTCCTCACTTTGCACCTTTTCCTTTAAAAACAATCAGAGACCTGAAAACAGCGGTCTCGATGTACGGCATCCAAGCCCCTTATGTCAAAGGTCTTCTATTCTTTCATTTTCACTCCCCCCCTGCCTGGTTACGATCAGATAAAATTGTCACCCCTAAATCATCTCCAGTTGGACCTTCACCTCCTCCTGGAGAGGCTAATTCTTTTGTTTTTCCACAGCCATTGTACACCCCCATAAGGCAAATTTTAGAGGAACAATTGGGATGCCTTTGAAACAAGTGGCTGTTAAGTTTAACCCTGTCAGACAAGGTCTGACGGTGCTAAGTGTGTTAATATGTATTGTATTTTGTTCATATATATGTGTCTGTGTATGTGTGGCCACTCGGAATATTATGTTTAACCTTGGAATGGTGAGAAAAATGGGAGTTGGTAAAGGGCCCTATACAAGAACCACATGTTTGGTTGACATCAGCTCTTGCTTTTTCTCGCTATTTGCAGGACAAGTTATATGTCTAAATAAATGTTGTTTTAATGGTATTTGTGTATATATGTCTGTCTGTGTTGTTCTGTGTTATTTCCAAGACTTGGAAAAGGGTCCAAACCCTCTTTGATAACACCAAACAAAAAGGCCTTGAATAAAGATGGAAAAGTATGTTGAAATATTTGTGTGTGAATGGTGTAAGCAAGCAGAGTGGAAGTGAATGAGTTGATTTGCTGGTGTGAAGGAACAGTAAAACTGTAGTTTTTATTGTTGTAACATGGGAACGCAATGGCATGAGTTTTGCATATGAAAAGTTTTATGGAGGAGGTATAAAAGAATTTATGGTAAACGATGTGAATTTTTTTTGGTGGTGAGATTTTTGTAAAGTTTCTTTTTCTTTTTCCCCCCTCCTGACTCTTTCGTTTTTCGCTGGCTGTATTGCTTTAAGAGCGAAGGACAGACAAAGGAGAGGGGGGGCAGCTGTCGTTTTAACTATTTTTTTTTCTTCCTCTGCTTAGAAGTCTGGAATGAGGAAGGGGGGTGGATGTGAAATTTGATGCCCACTCTTGCAGTTTCAGCTTGCTATTTTTTTACTCGAAAGAGGAGGCAGTAATTGTTGGGCAATTCTTTTGCACATTTTTGAGTTTTAAATTGTTTAGTTAGACATATACATCCATCAATCAATAGAAGTGACTCAGAATTGTTTTGCTTAGATTTGTAAATGTTTTCCCTATTTCATGGAACTTTGTTTCATCTGATTGGAATTTGATTAAATTGGAACCCCAAAAATACAACCTAATTGGCTTTTTGAAATACAAAATGATTTAAGTAAGAAAATGTTGCAATCTTATTCTGTTCCAGTTTTTGTTATAAAAAAGAAATCAGGCAAATGGCGTTTCCTCCTACAGGATTTACGTGCTGTGAATGCTGTTATTCAGCCAATGGGGGCGCTACAATGTGGGCTGCCTAATCCAAATCTGATTCCTGAAACTTTTGATTTGATCATTATTGATTTAAAGGACTGTTTTTTCTCTATCCCACTGGATCCAAGGGATAGATTATTGTTTGCATTCACTATTCCAGAATTGAATAATTCAAAGCCAACTTCACGATACCACTGGAAGGTGTTACCACAGGGCATGCTTAATAGCCCTACAATGTGTCAGTTTTTTGTTTCCCATGTTTTGCAACCATATCGGGACCTTCCTCCCTCCTTTTTGGTTTACCATTACATGGATGATATTTTGGTCGCAGCACCAGGCCCAAAGGGTACTGTTTTTGCAACTCTGCCAACCCTCACAACAATTTTACAAAAAGGAGGTTTGCACGTTGCTTCTGACAAGGTCCAAACCTCCCCTCCTTTTCAATATTTGGGCCATAAATTATTGGCCTCCCATGCTGCACCACTTTCTCCCTTATTGAAATTGCCACACCAACCCACTTTATTTCAATTACAGCAATATTTAGGTGCTATTAATTGGATTCGACCTTATATAGGCCTCACCACTTTTCAATTATCACCTCTTTTTTCAGCCTTAACCAAAGGCAAACATCCTGCAGATGTTATTCCACTGCAGGACAGTCATTTAAAAGTGATTCAATTGGTCAATCAAGCCCTACAAATTCAGTGGGTTGACCGAATGACCCCAAACATTCCCTTTTCTCTTTTATTGTGTAATACTATTTCTTTACCTACATGTGCTATCGTCCAAACTATTCCCTCTTTGTTGATTCTTGAGTGGCTCCACCTACAACATACACCTCACTCCACCATCACTACAAAGCCTTCCCAACTAGCTTTGTTAATTCAAAAAGGACGTTATAGATCCAAGGCCCTTGCAGGTGTAGAGCCTTCAATCATATATGTTCCCTGTTCCTTAAGTACATGGGAGAATCTCCTGTCCTCCAGCGAACAGCTCTAATTTGCTCTTGCCGATTGGCCAGGAATCTTTTCTTGCCATCCACCCCCAGACCCAAGAATACAATTGTTAAAAACAGTACCATTCATTTGGCATTCTCCCTATGCATCGTTTCCTATTCCAGACGCCATTACTGTATTTGCTGATGGCAGCAACAAGTATGGTGCCTGTGCTTGGCAGTCAAATGGGGAATGGCACACAAAAATAACGCCACCCCAAAAGTCTGCTCAACGTGCGGATCTAGCCGCAGCCATTTTGGCCTTTCAAACGTTTGCCACTCACCCTCTAAATCTCATTCTTGACAGTCTCTATGTCACTCAAATTGTTTCCACTATTTTTCAATCATACCTCTCTCCCTTCCTAGACCCTGATCTAACTTCTTTATTTTCCACCCTACAAACTGTAATATCCAACAGAAAACATCCTTACTTTGTCACACACATCAGAAGCCACCAGCCTTTTCCTGGCTTCTTGCAAAAGGGAAATGACACTGCAGACGCTGCGGCCTCTGCTACCTGCCTCATGTCTCTTTCTCCTGTCTCTCCTTGGGACAGTCATGCTTATTTCCATCAAAATACAAAGGCGCTTGTGAAACAATTTGGAAAAACCACTGCTGAAGCAACTGCTATTCTCCAGCAGTGTGCCACTTGCAGCAAACAGGCTCACTCGCTCCCAATGGGGGTAAACCCCAGAGGAACTGAGTGTTGCCAAATCTGGCAAATGGATGTTACACAATATGCCCCATTTGCCCCATGGAAATATCTTCATGTTTCCATTGACACCTTCTCTGGCTTCATCATTGCTACCCCTCAACGGGGTGAAGCCACTAAGCATGTCATTAATCACTGTATTCGCTCATTTGCAACGTTGGGATGCCCAAAAGAACTAAAAACAGACAATGGCCCTGCTTACACAGGAGCAGCCTTTGCTGCCTTTTGTAATCAGTGGTCAATTGTTCACAAATTCGGAATTCCTTACAACTCCCAAGGCCAAGCCTTGGTTGAGCGCGCCCACCAGACGCTAAAACATGCGCTGGAAAGATATAATCAGACACAAGGGAAAATTGCCCCTAGCCTCCCAGCAGTGCAAAACATCCTTAATCTTTGTCTTCATACCTTAAATTTTTTAAACTTAACAGGCAATCCACCTACCTCTGCAGCCGAGAGGCATTTTTCTTCCTCCCCCCTTTCTCTTCCCCGACCACAGGTTTGGTATCGTCAACTCCCTGATCCTACCTGGAAAGGGCCCGCTGATCTCATCACTTGGGGGAGAGGCTACGCAGCAGTCCAACTGCCTGAAAAAGTCTTGTGGGTTCCTGGTCGCTGCGTTCGGCCCTATTTTGCACCAGCACCCCTCCCATCTCTGCCGGCAGACTCCCTGTCTCCTGAGCCTGCAACCATTGATGTGTGACTTTGTACTCCCAGACACCACTTTGTGAGTTCCAGGTCGCCATGTTCACCCACATCATCCCAAGCCTGATCTTAAAGACAGTATTCCTCACAATACTTTGCCTACTAACAGAGGGACAGCATCCTGACACCTTCTTCGCCCCTCGCAATCCTCACCAGCCCCAAAACTTAACATGGGTAGTGTTGGATGCACACGATGACATTTTGAACTCCACCTCATCCATCGCGGTGCCAGGATCCTGGTTTCCTGATTTGTATTTTGACTTTGGCGTGATGATAGACACCACCACTAGTCCCAACAAGCCGGGTATGCTGGACCACGATTGGACCAGGCAACAGCCCCTTTATGTCTGCCCTGGCTATAAGAAGGAAACAACATACAGGAAAAAATGCGGGGGGCAAATTATTATTTCTGTGCAAGCTGGGACTGTGTCTCCACGGGACACATATGGTGGGACCCTCCCATCAAAGATGATTTCATTACACTCAAACGGGCTGACCAGATTTGGTGGGAAGGGTTTGAATGTGATGAAAACCAATGGGGAGGATGGTCACCATGTAACCCGGTAAGAATTTCTTTCACCACTCAAGGAAAAGGATACAGGAAGTGGCAGGCTGGGGTCACTTGGGGAGGCCGGGTCTATACCGCAAGTGGAGATCCAGGGAACATCTTTACCATCAAATTAATACAAACCCCCATAATACCCATAGGCCCCAACAATGTACTAACTGATCGCAGGGTGCCCCCACCTCAACCTACTCGCAAGGCGCCCCTATCTCAACCTACTGGTATTTTTGTGCAAAACCCACCTACTCCTAAACGTTTTTATTCTCCTTCACAGAGACGCCCTGGGAACCCTCTTTGGGACATTGTCACTGCCACCTATCACTTGGTAAATAGCACCCATCCTAACCTTACTACTGCCTGCTGGTTTTGCTACAATGTTCAACCCCCATATTATGAGGCTGTAGGGTTTGTCTCTCCATACAACACCTCCTCGGATGACAACACATGCAGATGGAAACATGGCTCACAAACACTGCAGTCAATGTCAGGTAAGGGAACCTGCATTGGACTGGTACCCACGCAATACGAACGATACTGCAACACCACACTTACCACGATTAACACAACACTCTTTTACATACCACCTATAGACGGATGGTGGGCCTGCTCCACAGGCCTTACAGCCTGTGCCCATGGCCATGTAATAGGCACAAAAGGTTTTTGTATCCTTGTCCAGGTCATACCACGCATATACATCCACACAGCAGACGAAGTTTATAACACCTACTCAGGGTCTGAACTCATAAGACACAAGCGAGAACCTATCTCCACTCTCACAATTGCTCTTTTGGTAGGACTTGGCCTGACAGGAGCAGGAACTGGAGTAGCTTCTTTCGCACATCAGTATACTCAATACCACAACCTTAGAGCAGCCATCGATGAAGATTTAGAGAGAATAGAAACTTCTATCTCGCACTTACAAAAATCCTTAACCTCCCTCTCTGAAGTAGTCTTACAAAACAGGAGAGGACTTGACTTGCTTTTTCTCAAGGAGGGAGGGTTATGTGTGGCCTTAAGAGAAGAATGTTGCCTTTATGCAGACCACTCTGGCATAGTACAGGACTCCATGACCAAACTCAGGGAGGGCCTGCATAAAAGAAAAAAAGAAAGGGAAGCACAACAAGGGTGGTTCCAGTCCTGGTTCAACTTTTCTCCATGGTTGACCACCCTGATAAGTGCCTTAGCAGGACCGCTGGTATTGTTATTCCTTGCATGCATATTTGGCCCTTGTATTTTCACTCGCTTAAAAAACTTTGTGCAAAGCAAAATAGGTACTTTGGAAAATATGGTACTAGAACGTCTCCATTACCAACCAGTACTATCTGGAGAAGATATGAAGAAGGCATCCCTCTGCGCACTAGATTCTGATGATGAATGGGAATTCGTTAATTCTATACAATTACGTAGGCCAATGCTCGCCCTGGATGGGAGGGAGTCGGAGGACCACCAACTCACAGGGCAGGTAACCTCGTATTTTTAAAACAAAAACAGAGGAGATGTTGGGAAATGTTTGGTTCAGGCTCCTGCAGTGTGACTAGGCCAATGGCTCTCACATGAAACAGGAGCCAAGGACATGAGAAACTCTGCACAAAGCTGTTTAGCAACAAATTGTAACATAAGCATATAGCTGAACAAAGTAACTGCATCACACACACAAACTGCCTTCTGATGGAATGCTTATCTGAAAGAATGTAACAGCCTTTTGCCTGCTTCATGTAACCACTTTTGTTCGCTTCTTGTAACTTGTACTTGCTTCATGAAATCACCTATAGTTTGCTGAGCTAGAATGTAACCCCCCTTGCTTGCCCCATGTCACCACCCATGTTTTGCTTAACTAATAAAAGAGATTTGCCTGGCTCTGTTCTGGGCTCATTTCATCCCGAGGAGAAATTGACTCTGTGTCTTATTTCTCACTCCGTCCGGCGCGGGTCTGCCCGGGCCCCCTCATGGTGAGCCCGCTGGCAGCGAGAAAAGCCACAGATACGTGAAATAACTATGTTTGTTATTTGGGGGGGCAAAGTCATCAGAATGCAGCCTTACGTCAACCTAACTGTTTCCTAACCGCAAAGTGGGTCAAAAGTCAGGCCGTAGTCTCTCCTTACCCATAGAGGGCAAAAATGTCAGGCTTTCATAAGGTATGAAAGACTATGTTGGTTATTTGGGGGGCAAATTCATCAGAATGACTTTATTATTATTATTACATTATTAGAAGCCTTGATATTAATCATAATAGAGCAACGGGAGGCCCAAGGGCTGCAGAACAGGCACAGAAGAAGGAAACCTGCTTCAAAACACTTAAACCAAGTTAAAAAGGCCTATGATGGCCTAAGTGCTAATGCTATGGGACAGAAAGCAGTGCCCTCCAGTGGACAAGGCAGGAATACAGCCACACAATGAAATAAACTACCCCAAAGGAGGCAAAAAAGTCAGGCTTTCCTACATATCACAAACTGTGTTGGTCATTTGGGGGCAACGTCATCAGATGCAGCCTTAACGTCGACCTAAACTCCTTTTCTAACCCCAAAATGGGTCAAAAGTCATGCCGCGTCTTCTTTACCATTGAAACGGGGCAGAAAAGTAAGGCTTTCCCAAGATATGAAGACGATTTTTTGTTATTTTTAGGGGCAAGTCATCATAATGCATCCTTAGTTCACACTTAACTCCTCTATTCTCACCCGCAACATGGGTCAACCTAAGGCCCTAGTCCTTTTCCTTACCCAAAAGAGGGCAAAAGTCCCTAAGGAGGCGGCTTTATGCCGCAGAGAGACTGATTGGATTCCAGCTGATTGGGTGCTCCTGCCGGAGCTGGAGGTGAACTGAAGATAAGGGAGGGGGAGAGAGGAGAGGGTATAAAAGAACGTGGTTTCGGTGGGGAAAGGGGAAAAAAGACACCAGGAAAGGTTTAAACGCTTTAAACAAATGTAATTAGTTTTACCCCCTTTAATTCAGTCTGTCTGTGGCTTTTACAAAGTTTTCTTTGAAAGTAAAAAGGCTTAATTAAAAGCTAAGGCTTTTCGCAATTGCCGGAACCTTCCAGAACCTTCCAGAACAGATTTGCAACATTGTGACACGTGACACGCCTGAGGCAGTTAAAGAGAAAAAAAACGGAGTTTCTGTTTCTTTATTTTCTTGCATTGCACTTGATTTCTGTGTCTTTAAGGGTACAGGGAAGGGATTGTGGGGTGTTTGTGTGCACGTGGAAGAGCTCAGAAGGGCAAACCAGCTAACTCAGGAGTCTACAGACTTAGCAACTTTTAGACCTGTGGACTTCAACTCCCAGAATTCCTCAACCAGCCATGAGGGCTGAGGAATCCTGGGAGTTGAAGTCCACAAGTCTTTAAAGTGCCAAGTTTGAAGACCCCTGAACTAGCTGGTAGTGGTGCATATTAATAAACATGGATAAATTTATCATACATTTATCAGTGCAAAGGAAAAGTAATTCAGTAAAGGAACAAAAGAGCATAGCATGAGGCATGCAAATAGTGCCTTCCTGTGGTTTTTTGGCCATAGCGCCTGACAGGGACTACAAGACCATCTATAGCACAGGCATGAAAGGGTGCCCTACGTGGTTATTTTTGATAGCACCTAAAGGCTACGCGACCATAGATAACACAGGGGCACGCAAAGACTGCGCTCCTGTGGTTCTTTTGGAATAGCATCCATCCAAGGAAATAAACCTTACCCCAACGAGGGCAAAAAAGTCAGGCTTTCCTAAAATGTGTTGGTCACTGCGTTGGTCATTTTGGGGACAAAGTCATCAGAATGCGGCATTACCTCGACCTAACTCTCCTCTAACCGCAAAATGGGTCAAAAGTCAGGCCGTAGTCTCTCCTTACCCAAAAGAGGGCAAAAAAGTCAGGCTTTCCCAAGACATGAAAGACTATGTTGGTTATTTGGGGGGGCAAAGTCATCAAAATGCATCTTTACGTCGACCTAAATGTTTCCTAACCTCAGAGTGTGGCAAAAGTCGGCCGTAGTCTTTCTTTTAACCAAAAGAGTGCAGACAATTCGGCTTTCCCCAGATATGAAATACTATTTTTGTTATTTTAGGGCAAAGTCATCAGAATGTCAGCCTTAGGTTCACCTTATCTCTATGCTAACCCAAAATGGGGTCAAACCTAGGCCCTAGTCTTTTCCTTACCCAAAGAGGGCAAAAAAGTCCCTAGGAGGCGCTGGATGCCGGCAGGAGAGACGGATTTGGGTCCAGCTGATTGGTGCTCCTGCCGGGAGCTGGAGGTGAACTGAAGAAAAGGGAGGGGGGAGAGAGGAGAGGGTATAAAAGAACGTGGTTTGGGTGGGGAAAGGAGAAAAAAGACACCAGGAAAGGTTTAATCGCTTTAAACAAATGTAATTAGTTTTACCCCCTTTAATTCAGTCTGTCTGTGGCTTTTACAAAGCTTTCTTTGAAAGTAAACAGGCTTAATTAAAAGCTAAAGCTTTTTGCAATTGCCGGAACCTTCCAGAACCTTCCAGAACAGATTTGCAACATTGTGACACCTGACACGCCTGAGGCAGTTAAAGAGAAAAAAAACGGAGTTTCTGTTTCTTTATTTTCTTGCATGGCACTTGATTTCTGTGTCTTTAAGGGTACAAGGAAGGGATTGGGGGGTGTTTGTGTGCACGTGGAAGAGCTCAGAAGGGCAAACCAGCTAACTCAGGAGTCTACAGACTTAGCAACTTTAAGACCTGTGGACTTCAACTCCCAGAATTCCTCAACCAGCCATGAGGGCTGAGGAATCCTGGGAGTTGAAGTCCACAAGTCTTAAAAGTGCCAAGTTTGAAGACCCCTGAACTAGCTGGTAGTGGTGCATATTAATAAACATGGATAAATTCATCATACATTTATCAGTGCAAAGGAAAAGTAATTCAGTAAAGGAACAAAAGAGCATAGCCTGAGGGCATGCAAAGAGTGCCCTCCTGTGGTTATTTTGGCCATAGCGGCCAGAAAGGGACAACAAAGACCATCTATAGCACAGGGCTTGCAAACGGTGCCTTCCTGTGGTTATTTTGGCCATAGCGGCCTGACAGGGACTACAAAGACCATCTATAGCACAGGGCATGAAAAGGGTGCCCTACTGTGATTATTTTATGTATAGCAGTCTGAAAGGGACTACAGCGACCATATATAACACAGGGCACGCAAAGACTGCGCTCCTGTGGTTGTTTTGGAATAGCAGCCACCCAAGAAAATAAACCTTACCCCAAAGAGGGCAAAAACGTCAGGCTTTCCTAACATGTGTTGGTCACTGCGTTGGTCATTTTGGGACAAAGTCATCAGAATGCGGCTAAACCTCGACCTAACTCTCCTCTAACTGCAAAATGGGTCAAAAGTCAGGCCGTAGTCTCTCCTTACCCAAAAGAGGGCAAAAAAGTCAGGCTTTCCCAAGACAGGAAAGACTATGTTTGTTATTTGGGGGGGCAAAGTCATCAGAATGCAGCCTTACGTCGACCTAACTGTTTCCTAACCGCAAAATCGTGGGTGTCGAGAGTGCGAGGCCGTAGTCCTCTCCTTACCCATCAGAGGGCAAAAATGTCATGTTTCCTAGGATGAAAGACTATGTTGGTTTTAGTTGGGGGGCAAAGTCACGAATGACGTTGATTAATTATTATTACATTATAACGCCTTGATATTTAATCATAATAGATCAACGGGAGGCCCAGGCTGCAGAACAAACATGCCCCAGAAGAAGGAAACCTGCCTTCAAAACCTTAAAGCCGGGTTAAAAGGCCTATGTGGCATAAGTGCAATGCTATGGGGACAGAAAGCAGTGCCCTCCAGTGGACAAGCAGGAGTAGCGCCACACAAGGAAATAAACCTTACCCCAAAGAGGGCAAAACAGTCAGGCTTTCCTAACATATCACAAACTGTGTTGGTCAGTTTGGGGGCAAAGTCATCAGAATGCAGCCTTACGTCGACCTAACTCTTTTCTAACCCCAAAATGGGTCAAAAGTCAGGCTGTAGTCTTTCTTTACCCAAAAGAGGGCAGAAAAGTCAGGCTTTCCCAAGATATGAAAGACTATTTTTGTTATTTTAGGGGCAAAGTCATCAGAATGCAGCCTTAGGTTCACCTTACTCTATTCTAACCCCAAAATGGGTCAAACCTAAGGCCCTATTCCTTCCTTACCCAAAAGAGGGCAAAAAAGTCCCTAAGGAGGCGGCTGGATGCCGGCAGGAGAGACTGATTGGGTCCAGCTGATTGGTGCTCCTGCCATGAGCTGGAGGTGAACTGAAGAAAAGGGAGGGGGAGAGAGGAGAGGGTAAAAAAGAACGTGGTTTGGGTGGGGAAAGGGGAAAAAAGACACCAGGAAAGGTTTAATCGCTTTAAACAAATGTAATTAGTTTTACCCCCTTTAATTCAGTCTGTCTGTGGCTTTTACAAAGTTTTCTTTGAAAGTAAACAGGCTTAATTAAACTAAAGCTTGTCGCAATTGCCGGAACCTTCCAGAACAGATTTCCAACATTGTGACACGTGACACGCCTGAGGCAGTTAAAGAGAAAAAAAACAGACTTTCTGTTTATTTATTTTCTTGCATTGCACTTGATTTCTGTGTCTTTAAGGGTACAGGGAAGGATTGGGTGTTTGGTGTGCACTGTGGAAGAGCTCAGAAGGCCAACAAGCTAACTCCAGAGTCTACAGACTTACACTTTAGACCTGTGACTTCAACTCCCGAGATTCCTCAACCAGCCATGAGGGCTGAGGATCTGGAGTTGAATTCCACAAGTCTAAAAGTCCAAGTTTGAAGACCCCTGAACTAGCTGTATTGTTGCATATTAATACACATGGATAAATTCTCATACATTTTATCAGTGCAAAGGACAAGTAATTCAGTAAAGGACGGAAAAGAGCATAGCCTGAGCCATGCACAGAGTGCCCTCCTGTGGTTATTTTGGCCATAGCGGCAAAAGGGACTACAAGACCATCTATACCCCAGGGCATGAAAAGGGTACCCTACTGTGATTATTTTTCTGTATAGCAGCCTGAAAGGGACTACAGCTATATAACACAGGCACGCAAAGACTGCGCTCCTGTGGTTATTATTTGGAATAGCAGCCACCCAAGGAAATAAACCTTACCCCAAAGAGGGCAAAAAAGTCAGGCTTTCCTAAAATGTGTTGGTCACTGCGTTGGTCATTTTGGGGACAAAGTCATAAGAATGCGGCATTACCTCGACCTAACTCTCCTCTAACCGCAAAATGGGTCAAAAGTCAGGCCGTAGTCTCTCCTTACACAAAAGAGGGCAAAAAAGTCAGGCTTTCCCAAGACATGAAAGACTATGTTTGTTATTTCGGGGGGCAAAGTCATCAGAATGCAGCCTTACGTCGACCTAACTGTTTCCTAACCGCAAAGTGGGTCAAAAGTCAGGCCGTAGTCTCTCCTTACCCATAGAGGGCAAAAATGTCAGGCTTTCCTAAGGTATGAAAGACTATGTTGGTTATTTGGGGGGCAAAGTCATCAGAATGACTTTATTATTATTATTACATTATTAGAAGCCTTGATATATCATAATAGATGCAACGGAGGCCCACGGGCTGCAGAACAGGCCCAGAAGAAAGAAACCTGCTTCACAACACTTAAAACACGAGTTAAATCGCTATGATGGGCCTAAGTGCTAATGCTATGGGACAGAACAGTGCCCTCTAAGTGGACAAGGCAGAATAGGCAGCCACCCAAGGAATAAACCTACCCCAAGAGGGCAACAACAAGTCAGCTTTTCCTCATATCACAAACTGTGTTGGTCATTTGGGCAAAGTCATCAGAATGCAGCCTTACGTCGACCTAACTCTTTTCTAACCCCAAAATGGGTCAAAAGTCAGGCCGTAGTCTTTCTTTACCCAAAAGAGGGCAGAAAGGTCAGGCTTTCCCAAGATATGAAAGACTATTTTTGTTATTTTAGGGGTAAAGTCATCAGAATGCAGCCTTAGGTTCACCTTACTCTATTCTAACCCCAAAATGGGTCAAACCTAAGGCCTTATTCTTTCCTTACCCAAAAGAGGGCAAAAAAGTCCCTAAGGAGGCGGCTGGGTGCCGGCAGGAGAGACTGATTGGGTCCAGCTGATTGGTGCTCCTGCCGGGAGCTGGAGGTGAACTGAAGAAAAAGGGGGGAGAGAGGAGAGGGTATAAAAGAACGTGGTTTGGGTGGGAAAAGGGGAAAAAAGACACCAGGAAAGGTTTAAATGCTTTAAACAAATGTAATTAGTTTTACCCCCTTTAATTCAGTCTGTCTGTGGCTTTTACAAAGTTTTCTTTGAAAGTAAACAGGCTTAATTAAAAGCTAAAGCTTTTCGCAATTGCCGGAACCTTCCAGAACCTTCCAGAACAGATTTGCAACATTGTGACACGTGACACGCCTGAGGCAGTTAAAGAGAAAAAAAACAGAGTTTCTGTTTCTTTATTTCCTTGCATTGCACTTGATTTCTGTGTCTTTAAGGGTACAGGGAAGG
>JALGBA010002516.1:0-19936 GCA_023970755.1 Azemiops feae
TTGTGGACTTCAACTCCCAGGATTCCTCAGCCCTCATGGCTGGTTGAGAAATTCTGGGAGTTGAAGTCCACAGGTCTTAAAGTTGCTAAGTCTGTAGACTCCTGAGTTAGCTGGTTTGCCCTTCTGAGCTCTTCCACGTGCACAAAAACACCCCCAATCCCTTCCCTGTACCCTTAAAGACACAGAAATCAAGTGCAATGCAAGAAAATAAAGAAACAGAAACTCCGTTTTTTTTCTCTTTAACTGCCTCAGGCGTGTCACGTGTCACAATGTTGCAAATCTGTTCTGGAAGGTTCTGGAAGGTTCCGGCAATTGCGAAAAGCTTTAGCTTTTAATTAAGCCTCTTTACTTTCAAAGAAAACTTTGTAAAAGACACAGACAGACTGAATTAAAGGGGGTAAAACTAATTACATTTGTTTAAAGCGATTAAACCTTTCCTGGTGTCTTTTTTCCCCTTTCCCCACCCAAACCACCTTCTTTTATACCCTCTCCTCTCTCCCCCCTCCCTTTTCTTCAGTTCACCTCCAGCTCCCGGCAGGAGCACCAATCAGCTGGACCCAATCAGTCTCTCCTGCCGGCATCCAGCCGCCTCCTTAGGGACCTTTTTGCCCTCTTTTGGGTAAGGAAAGACTAGGGCCTTAGGTTTAA
This sequence comes from Azemiops feae, assembly GCA_023970755.1. Lineage (NCBI taxonomy): Eukaryota > Metazoa > Chordata > Lepidosauria > Squamata > Viperidae > Azemiops > Azemiops feae. Next base: position 649 of record JALGBA010002516.1, read on the forward strand.
CCCAATTTGGGGTTAGAATCGAGTAAGGTGAACCTAAGGCTGCATTCTGATGACTTTGCCCCTAAAATAACAAAAATAGTCTTTCATATCTTGGGAAAGCCTGACTTTTCTGCCCTCTTTTGGGTAAAGAAAGACTACGGCTGAATTTGACCCATGTTTTGGGGTTAGAAAAGAGTTAGGTCGAAGTTATTAAGTGGCTGCATTCGATGACTTTGCCCCCAAAATGACCAACACAGTTTGTGATATGTTAGGAAAAGCCTGACTGTTTGCCCTCTTTGGGGTAAGGTTTATTCCTTGGTGGCTGCATCCTGCCCTGTCCACTGGAGGGCACGTTTCTGTCCATAGCATAGCACTTAGGCCATCATAGGCCTTTTTACTAGGTTTAAGTGTTTGAAGCATGGTTCCTTCTTCTGTGCCTGTTCGCAGCCCTTGGGCCTCCCGTTGCTCTATTATGATTTAAATATCAAGGCTTCTAATAATGTAAAAGAATAATAAGTCATTCTGAGACTTTGCCCCAAAATAAACCAAACATTAGTCTTTCTACTTAGGAAAGCCTGACCATTTGTGCCCTCTATGGGTAAGGAGAGACTACGGCCTGACTTTTGACCCGCTTTGCGGTTAGGAAACAGTTAGGTCGACATAAGGCTGCATTCTGATGACTTTGCCCCCCCAAATAACAAACATAGTCTTTCATGTCTTGGGAAAGCCTGACTTTTTTGCCCTCTTTTGGGTAAGGAGAGACTACGGCCTGACTTTTGACCCATTTTGCAGTTAGAGGAGAGTTAGGTCGAGGTTTAGCTGCATTCTGATGACTTTGTCCCAAAATCACCAACGCAGTGACCAACACATGTTAGGAAAGCCTGACTTTTTGCCCTCTTTGGGGAAGTTTATTTCCTTGGGTGGCTGTATTCCATAAACAAAAACAGGAGCGTCAGTCTTTGCGTGCCCGTGTTATATATTGGTCGCGGTAAGTCCCTTTCAGGCTGCTAACATAAATTATACAGTAGGCACCCTTTTCATGCCTGTGCTATAGATGCGCTTTGTAGTCCATGTCCAGGCGCTAAGCCCAAAATAACCACAGGGAAGGCACGTGTTGCAAGCCCTGTGCTATAGATGGTTCTTTGTAGTCCCTTTCTGGCCGGCTATGGCCAAAAACAACCACAGGCGGGCACTCTTTTGCATGCCTCAGGCTATGCTTTTTGTTCCTGACTGGAATTACTTTCCTTTGCAATGATAAAAGTTATGATGAATTTCATCCCATTGTTATTAATATGCACATACAGCTAGTCAGGGGTCTTCAAACCTTGGCACTTTTAAGACTTGTGGGACTTCAACTCCCAGGATTCCTCAGCCCTCATGGCTGGTTGAGGAATTCTGGGAGTTGGTCCACAGGTCTTAAAGTTGCTAAGTCTGTAGACTCCTGAGTTAGCTGGTTTGCCCTTCTGAGCTCTTCCACGTTCACACAAACACCCCCCAATCCCTTCCCTGTACCCTTAAAGACACAGAAATCAAGTGCAATGCAAGAAAATAAAGAAACAGAAAGTCTGTTTTTTTCTCTTTAACTGCCTCAGGCGTGTCACGTGTCACAATGTTGGAAATCTGTTCTGGAAGGTTCCGGCAATTCCGAAAAGCTTTAGCTTTTAATTAAGCCTGTTTACTTTCAAAGAAAACTTTGTAAAAGCCACAGACAGACTGAATTAAAGGGGGTAAAACTAATTACATTTGTTTAAAGCGATTAAACCTTTCCTGGTGTCTTTTTTCCCCTTTCCCCACCCAAACCACATTCTTTTTTACCCTCTCCTCTCTCCCCCTCCCTTTTCTTCAGTTCACCTCCAGCTCCCGGCAGGAGCACCAATCAGCTGGACCCAATCAGTCTCTCCTGCCGGCATCCAGCCGCCTCCTTAGGGACTTTTTTGCCCTCTTTTGGGTAAGGAAAGACTAGGGCCTTAGGTTTGACCCATTTGGGGGTTAGAATAGAGTAAGGTGAACCTAAGGCTGCATTCTGATGACTTTGCCCCTAAAATAACAAAAATAGTCTTTCATATCTTGGGAAAGCCTGACTTTTCTGCCCTCTTTTGGGTAAAGAAAGACTACGGCCTGACCTTTGACCCATTTTGAGGTTAGAAAAGAGTTAGGTCGACGTAGGGCTGCATTCTGATGAATTTGCCCCCAAAATGACCAACACAGTTTGTGATATGTTAGGAAAGCCTCTGAGTTTCGCCCCTCTCACGAGGAAGGTCAAGGTCTTATTTCCTTGGGTGGCTGCTATTCATGCTTGTCCACTGGAGGGCACTTGCTTCTGTCCCATAGCATTAGCACTTAGGCAATCATAGGCCTTTTAACTCCGGTTTAAGGTGTTTAAGCAGGTTTCCTCTTCTGTGCCTTTTCTGCAGCCCTTGGGCCTCCCCGTTTGCATCTTAGGATAAATATCAAGGCTATAATAATGTAATAATACTAATAAAAGTCCATTCTATGACTTGTCTGGCCCCCAAATAACCAAATCAGTCTTTCATACCTTAGGAAAAGCCTGAAATTTTTGCCCTCTTGGGTAGGACGAGACTACGGCCTGACGTTTGACCCACCTTTGCGAGTTTGGAAACAGTGTAGGTCGACGGTTAAGGCTGCATTGATGACTTTGCCCCCCCAAATAACAAAATTAGTCTTTCATTGTCTTGGGAAAGCCTGACTTTTTTGCCCTCTTTTGGGTAAAGAGAGACTACGGCCTGACTTTTGACCCATTTTGCGGTTAGAGGAGAGTTAGGTCGAGGTAATGCCGCATTCTGATGACTTTGTCCCCAAAATGACCAACGCAGTGACCAACACATTTTAGGAAAGCCTGACTTTTTTGCCCTCCTTGGGGTAAGGTTTATTTCCTTGGGTGGCTGCTATTCCAAAAGAACCACAGGAGCGCAGTCTTTGCGTGCCCTGTGTTATATATGGTCGCTGTAGTCCCTTTCAGGCTGTATACATAAAAATAATCACAGGTAGGGACCCTTTTTCATACCCTGTGCTATAGAGGGTCTTTGTAGTCCTGTAGGCCGCTATTTGCCCAAAATAACCACAGGAAGGCACGTTGCAAAGCCCTGGGTATAGATGGTCTTGTAGTCCCTTTACTGGCACGCTATGGCCAAAAAACCACAGGGGGCACTCTTTGCATGCCTCAGGCTCATGCTCTTTGTTCTTTTAACTGAATACTTTTAACATTTGCACTATAAATGTATGATGAAATTTATCCATAGTTTATTAATATGCCACCATACAGCTAGTTCAGGGGCTTCAAACTTTGCACTTTTAGGGACTTCGTGGACTTTCAACTCCCAGGATTCCTCAGCCCTCATGGCTGGTTGAGGAATTCTGGGAGTTGAAGTCCACAGGTCTTAAAGTTGCTAAGTCTGTAGACTCCTGAGTTAGCTGGTTTGCCCTTCTGAGCTCTTCCACGTGCACACAAACACCCCCCAATCCCTTCCCTGTACCCTTAAAGACACAGAAATCAAGTGCAATGCAAGTAAATAAAGAAACAGAAAGTGTTTTTTTTTCTCTTTAACTGCCTCAGGCGTGTCACGTGTCACAATGTTGGAAATCTGTTCTGGAAGGTTCCGGCAATTCCGAAAAGCTTTAGCTTTTAATTAAGCCTGTTTACTTTCAAAGAAAACTTTGTAAAAGCCACAGACAGACTGAATTAAAGGGGGTAAAACTAATTACATTTGTTTAAAGCGATTAAACCTTGCCTGGTGTCTTTTTTCCCCTTTCCCCACCCAAACCACGTTCTTTTTTACCCTCTCCTCTCTCCCCCTCCCTTTTCTTCAGTTCACCTCCAGCTCCCGGCAGGAGCACCAATCAGCTGGACCCAATCAGTCTCTCCTGCCGGCATCCAGCCGCCTCCTTAGGGACTTTTTTGCCCTCTTTTGGGTAAGGAAGGAATAGGGCCTTAGGTTTGACCCATTTTGGGGTTAGAATCGAGTAAGGTGAACCTAAGGCTGCATTCTGATGACTTTACCCCTAAAATAACAAAAATAGTCTTTCATATCTTGGGGAAAGCCGACTTTTCTGCCATCTTTTGGATAAAGAAGAATACGCCCTGGACTTTTGACCCATTTTGGGGTTAGAAAAGAGTTAGGTCGGACGTAAGGCTGCATTACGATGACTTTGCCAAACTGACCAACACAGTTGTTGATATGTAGGAAAGCCTGATGTTTGCCCTCTTTGGGGGTAAGTTTATTCCTTGTGCTGCTATTCTGCCTTGGTCCACTGGAGGGCAATGCTTTCTGTCCATAGCATTAGCACTTAGGCCATCATAGGCCTTTTTAACTCGGTTTAAGTGTTTGAAGCAGGTTTCCTTCTTCTGTGCCTGTTCTGCAGCCCTTGGGCCTCCCGTTGCTCTATTATGATTAATATCAAGGCTTCTAATAATGTAATAATAATAATAAAGTCATTCTGATGACTTTGCCCCCCAAATAACCAACATAGTCTTTCATACCTTAGGAAAGCCTGACATTTTTGCCCTCTATGGGTAAGGAGAGACTACGGCCTGACGTTTGACCCACTTTGCGGTTAGGAAACAGTTAGGTCGACGTAAGGCTGCATTCTGATGACTTTGCCCCCCAAATAACAAACATAGTCTTTCATGTCTTGGGAAAGCCTGACTTTTTTGCCCTCTTTTGGGTAAGGAGAGACTACGGCCTGACTTTTGACCCATTTTGCAGTTAGAGGAGAGTTAGGTCGAGGTTTAGCCGCATTCTGATGACTTTGTCCCAAAATGACCAAAGCAGTGACCAACACATGTTAGGAAAGCCTGACTTTTTTGCCCTCTTTGGGGTAAGGTTTATTTCCTTGGGTGGCTGCTATTCCAAAACAACCACAGGAGCGCAGTCTTTGCGTGCCCTGTGTTATATATGGTCGCTGTATTCCCTTTCAGGCTGCTATACATAAAATAATCACAGTAGGGCACCCTTTTCATGCCCTGTGCTATAGATGGTCTTTGTAGTCCTGTCAGGCCGCTATGCCCAAAATAACCACAGGTAGGCTCTCTTTACATGCCCTGTGCTATAGATGGTCTTTGTAGTCCCTGTCAGGGCGCTATGGCCAAAATAACCACAGGAGGGCACTCTTTGCATGCCCTCAGGCTATGCGCTTTTGTGCCTTTACTGAATTGACTTTTCCTTTCACTGATAAATGTCATGGATGAATTTATCCATGTTTTACTAAAGCACCACTACCAGCTAGTTCAGGGGGTATTCAAACTGGAACTTTTAAGAATGTGGACTTCAACTCCCAGGATCCTCAGCCCTCATGGACAGGTTGAGAATTATGGGAGTTGAAGTCAATCAGGTCGTAAAGTTGCTAAGTCTGTAGACTCCTGAGTTAGCTGGTTTGCCCTTCTGAGCTCTTCCACGTGCACACAAACACCCCCCAATCCCTTCCCTGTACCCTTAAAGACACAGAAATCAAGTGCAATGCAAGAAAATAAAGAAACAGAAACTCCGTTTTTTTTTCTCTTTAACTGCCTCAGGCGTGTCACGTGTCACAATGTTGCAAATCTGTTCTGGAAGGTTCTGGAAGGTTCCGGCAATTGCGAAAAGCTTTAGCTTTTAATTAAGCCTTTTTACTTTCAAAGAAAACCTTGTAAAAGCCACAGACAGACTGAATTAAAGGGGGTAAAACTAATTACATTTGTTTAAAGCGTTTAAACCTTTCCTGGTGTCTTTTTTCCCCTTTCCCCACCCAAACCACGTTCTTTTTTACCTCTCCTCTCCCCCCCCTCCCTTTCCTTCAGTTCACCTCCAGCTCCCGGCAGGAGCACCAATCAGCTGGACCCAATCAGTCTCTCCTGCCGGCATCCAGCCGCCTCCTTAGGGACTTGTTTGCCCTCTTTTGGGTAAGGAAAGACTAGGGCCTTAGGTTTGACCCATTTTGGGGTTAGAATAGAGTAAGGTGAACCTAAGGCTGCATTCTGATGACTTTGCCCCTAAAATAACAAAAATAGTCTTTCATATCTTGGGAAAGCCTGACTTTTCTGCCCTCTTTTGGGTAAAGAAAGACTACGGTCTGACTTTTGACCCATTTTGGGGTTAGAAAAGAGTTAGGTCGACGTAAGGCTGCATTCTGAGACCTTTAGCCCCCAAACGGACAACAAGTTTGTGATAGGTCAGGGAAAAGCCTGACTGTTTTGCCCTCTTTGGGGTAAGGTTTATTTCCTTGTGTGGCTGCTATTCCTGCCTTGTCCACTGGAGGGCACTGCTTTCTGTCCCATAGCATTAGCACTTAGGCCATCATAGGCCTTTTTAACTCGGTTTAAGTGTTTTGAAGGAGGTTTCCTTCTTCTGTGCCTGTTCTGCAGCCCTTGGGCCTCCCGTTGCTCTATTATGATTAATATCAAGGCTTCTATTAATGTAATAATAATAATAAAGTCATTCTGATGACTTTGCCCCCCAAATAACCAACATAGTCTTTCATACCTTAGGAAAGCCTGACATTTTTGCCCTCTATGGGTAAGGAGAGACTACGGCCTGACTTTTGACCCACTTTGCGGTTAGGAAACAGTTAGGCCGACGTAAGGCTGCATTCTGATGACTTTGCCCCCCCAAATAACAAACATAGTCTTTCAAGTTTGCGGAAAGCCTGACTTTGACCTCTTTTGGGGTAAGGAGAGACACGGCTGACTTTTGACCCATTTTGCAGTTAGAGGAGAGTTATGGAGGTTTAGCCGCATTCTGAGGACTTTGTCACAAATATGACCAACGCATTGACAACACATGTTAGGAAAGCCTGACCTTTTTTGCCCTCTTTGGGCAAGGTTTATTTCCTGGGTCGGCTGCTATTCCCAAAACACCACAGGAGCGCATTCTGGCGTTTACCCTGTGTATATATGGTCGACTGTAGTCCCCTTTCAGGTAGGCTATAGATAAAATAATCAAGGTAGGGCACCCTTTTTCATGCCCTGTGCTATAGTAGATGGTCTTGTATCCCTGTAGGCGCTATGGCCAAAATAACCACAGGAAGGCACCGTTTGCAAAGCCCTGTGCTATAGATGTCTTGTTAGTCCTTCTGGCGCATATGGCCAAAATAACCACAGGAGGGCACTCTTTGCATGCCCTCAGGCTATGCTCTTTTGTTCCTTTACTGAATTACTTTTCCTTTGCACTGACAAATGTATGATAAATTTATCCATGTTTATTAATATGCACCACTACCAGCTAGTTCAGGGGTCTTCAAACTTGGCACTTTTAAGACTTGTGGACTTCAACTCCCAGGATTCCTCCGCCCTCATGGCTGGTTGAGGAATTCTGGGAGTTGAAGTCCACAGGTCTTAAAGTTGCTAAGTCTGTAGACTCCTGAGTTAGCTGGTTTGCCCTTCTGAGCTCTTCCACGTGCACACAAACACCCCCCCATCCCTTCCCTGTACCCTTAAAGAAACAGAAATCAAGTGAAATGCAAGAAAATAAAGAAACAGAAAGTCTGTTTTTTTTCTCTTTAACTGCCTCAGGCGTGTCACGTGTCACAATGTTGGAAATCTGTTCTGGAAGGTTCCGGCAATTGCGACAAGCTTTAGCTTTTAATTAAGCCTGTTTACTTTCAAAGAAAACTTTGTAAAAGCCACAGACAGACTGAATTAAAGGGGGTAAAACTAATTACATTTGTTTAAAGCGATTAAACCTTTCCTGGTGTCTTTTTTCCCCTTTCCCCACCCAAACCACCTACTTTTATACCCTCTCCTCTCTCCCCCCTCCCTTTTCTTCAGTTCACCTACAGCTCCCGGCAGGAGCACCACTCAGCTGGACCCAATCAGTCTCTCCTGCCGGCATCCAGCCGCCTCCTTAGGGACTTTTTTGCCCTCTTTTGGGTAAGGAAAGACTAGGGCCTTAGGTTTGACCCATTTTGGGGTTAGAATAGAGTAAGGTGAACAGTAATCTGAATTCTGATGGACTTTACCCCTAAAATAACAAAAATAGTTCTTTATCTCTTGGGGTAAAGCCTGACTTTTCTGAATCGTTTGGGTTAAAGAAAGACTAGGCCTGGACTGTTGACCCATTTTGGGGTTAGAAAAGAGGAGTTAGGTCGACGTAAGGCGCATTCTGATGATTATGCCCCAAAATGACCAACACAGTTTGTGATATGTTAGGAAAGCCTGACTGTTTTGCCCTCTTTGGGGTAAGGTTTATTTCCTTGTGTGGCTGCTATTCCTGCCTTGTCCACTGGAGGGCACTGCTTTCTGTCCCATAGCATTAGCAATTAGGCCATCATAGGCCTTTTTAACTCGGTTTAAGTGTTTTGAAACAGGTTTCCTTCTTCTGTGCCTGTTCTGCAGCCCTTGGGCCTCCCGTTGCTCTATTATGATTAATATCAAGGCTTCTAATAATGTAATAATAATAATAAAGTCATTCTGATGACTTTGCCCCCCAAATAACACAAAATAGTCTTTCATACCTTAGGAAAGCCTGACATTTTTGCCCTCTACGGGTAAGGAGAGAATACGGCCTGACTTTTGACCCACTTTGCGGTTAGGAAACAGTTAGGTCGACGTAAGGCTGCATTCTGATGACTTTGCCCCCCAAATAACAAACATAGTCTTTCATGTCTTGGGAAAGCCTGACTTTTTTGCCCTCTTTTGGGTAAGGAGAGACTACGGCCTGACTTTTGACCCATTTTGCAGTTAGAGGAGAGTTAGGTCGAGGTTTAGCCGCATTCTGATGATTTTGTCCCAAAATGACCAACGCAGTGACCAACACATGTTAGGAAAGCCTGACTTTTTTGCCCTCTTTGGGGTAAGGTTTATTTCCTTGGGTGGCTGTTATTCCAAAACAACCACAGGAGCGCAGTCTTTGCGTGCCCTGTGTTATATATGGTCGCTGTAGTCCCTTTCAGGCTGCTATACATAAAATAATCACAGTAGGGCACCCTTTTCCTGCCCTGTGCTATAGATGGTCTTTGTAGTCCCTGTCAGGCTGCTATGGCCAAAATAACCACAGGAAGGCACCGTTTGCAAGCCCTGTGCTATAGATGGTCTTTGTAGTCCCTTTCTGGCCGCAATGGCCAAAATAACCACAGGAGGGCACTCTTTGCATGCCCTCAGGCTATGCTCTTTTGTTCCTTTACTGAATTCCTTTGCACTGATAAATGTATGATGAATTTATCCATGTTTATTAATATGCACCACTACCAGCTAGTTCAGGGGTCTTCAAACTTGTCACTTTTATGACTTGTGGACTTCAACTCCCAGGATTCCTCAGCCCTCATGGCTGGTTGAGGAATTCTGGGAGTTGAAGTCCACAGGTCTTAAAGTTGCTAAGTCTGTAGACTCCTGAGTTAGCTGGTTTGCCCTTCTGAGCTCTTCCACGTGCACACAAACACCCCCCAATCCCTTCCCTGTACCCTTAAAGACACAGAAATCAAGTGCAATGGAAGAAAATAAAGAAACAGAAACTCCGGTTTTTTTCTCTTTAACTGCCTCAGGCGTGTCACGTGTCACAATGTTGCAAATCTGTTCTGGAAGGTTCTGGAAGGTTCCGGCAATTGCGAAAAGCTTTAGCTTTTAATTAAGCCTCTTTACTTTCAAAGAAAACTTTGTAAAAGCCACAGACAGACTGAATTAAAGGGGGTAAAACTCATTACATTTGTTTAAAGCGTTTAAACCTTTCCTGGTGTCTTTTTTCCCCTTTCCCCACCCAACCCACGTTCTTTTATACCCTCTCCTCTCTCCCCCCTCCCTTTTCTTCAGTTCACCTCCAGCTCCCGGCAGGAGCACCAATCAGCTGGACCCAATCAGTCTCTCCTGCCGGCATCCAGCCGCCTCCTTAGGGACTTTTTTGCCCTCTTTTGGGTAAGGAAAGACTAGGGCCTTAGGGTTGACCCATTTTGGGGTTAGAATAGAGTAAGGTGAACCTAAGGCTGCATTCTGATGACTTTGCCCCTAAAATACCAAAAATAGTCTTTCATATCTTGGGAAAGCTGACTTTTCTGCTCGCTTTTGGTAAGAAAGACTACGGCCTGACTTTTGAACCCATTTTTGGGGTTAGAAACGAGTTTAGTCGTACGTAAGGCTGCATTTCTGATGACTTTGCCCCCCAACTGACCAACACAGTTTGTGATAATGTTTAGTAAAGCCTGACTTTTTTTTTGCCTCTTTGGGTAAGTTTATTTCCTTGTGTGGCTGCTATTCTGCCAATTTGTCCCACTGGATGGCACTGCTTTCTGTCCATAGCATTAGCACTTAGGCCATCATAGGCCTTTTTAACTCGGTTTAAGTGTTTTTAAGCAGGTTTTCCTCTTTTCTGTGCCTGGTCTGCAGCCCCTTGGGCCATCCCGTTGCTACTATTATGATTATATCAATGTCTAAATGTAATAATAATAGGAGTAGGAGTCATGGGTCTGATGACTTTGCCCCCCAAATAACAAACATAGTCTTTCATACCTTAGGAAAGCCTGACATTTTTGCCCTCTATGGGTAAGGAGAGACTACGGCCTGACTTTTGACCCAATTTGCGGTTAGGAAACAGTTAGGTCGACGTAAGGCTGCATTCTGATGACTTTGCCCCCCCAAATAACAAACATAGTCTTTCATGTCTTGGGAAAGCCTGACTTTTTTGCCCTCTTTTTGGGTAAGGAGGAGACTAGCGGCTTGACTTTTGACCCAATTTTTTTGCGTTAGCGGAGAATTAGGTCGAGGTAATGCCGCATTCTGATGACTTTTGTCCCCAAATGACAACGCAGTGACAACACATTTTAGGGAAAAAAAAAGCCTAGACTTTTTTGCCCTCTTTGGGTAAGGTTTATTTCCTTGGGTGGCTGCTATTCCAAAAGAACCACATGGAGCGGCAGTTCTTTGCACTCCCTGTGTGTATCTATGGTCGCTGTAGTCCCTTTCAGGCTGCTATAGCATAAAATCACCACAGTACAGGGCACCCTTTGCATGCCCTGCGCTATAGATGGTCTTTGTAGTCCCTGTCCGGCCGCTATGGCCAAAATAACCACAGGAAGGCACCGTTTGCAAGCCCTGTGCTATAGATGGTCTTTGTAGTCCCTTTATGGCCGCTATGGCCAAAATAAGCACAGGAGGGCACTCTTTGCATGCCCTCATGCTATGCTCTTTTGTTCCTTTACTGAATTACTTTTCCTTTGCACTGATAAATGTATGATAAATTTATCCATGTTTATTAATATGCACCACTACCAGCTAGTTCAGGGGCCTTCAACTAGGCACTTTTAAGACTTGTGGACTTCAACTCCCATGATTCCTAAGCCCTCATGGCTGTTGATGAATTCTGAGTTGAATTCCACAGTCTTAAGTTGCTAAGTCTGTTAGACTCCTGAGTTAGCTGGTTTGCCCTTCTGACTCTTCCAACGTGCACACAAACACCCCCCAATCCCTTCCCTGTACCCTTAAAGACACAGAAATCAAGTGCAATGCAAGAAAATAAAGAAACAGAAACTCCGTTTTTTTTCTGTTTAACTGCCTCAGGCGTGTCACGTGTCACAATGTTTCAAATCTGTTCTGGAAGGTTCTGGAAGGTTCCGGCAATTGCGAAAAGCTTTAGCTTTTAATTAAGCCTTTTTACTTTCAAAGAAAACTTTGTAAAAGCCACAGACAGACTGAATTAAAGGGGGTAAAACTAATTACATTTGTTTAAAGCGATTAAATCTTTCCTGGTGTCTTTTTTCCCCTTTCCCCACCCAAACCACCTTCTTTTATACCCTCTCCTCTCCCCCCCCTCCCTTTTCTTCAGTTCACCTCCAGCTCCTGGCAGGAGCACCAATCAGCTGGACCCAATCAGTCTCTCCTGCCGGCATCCAGCCGCCTCCTTAGGGACTTTTTTGCCCTCTTTTGGGTAAGGAAAGACTAGGGCCTTAGGTTTGACCCATTTTGGGGTTAGAATAGAGTAAGGTGAACCTCAGGCTGCATTCTGATGACTTTGGCCCTAAAATAACAAAAATAGTCTTTCATATCTTGGGAAAGCCTGACTTTTCTGCCCTCTTTTGGGTAAAGAAAGACTACGGCTCTGACTTTTGACCATTTTGGGGTTAGAAAAGAGTAGGGTCGACGTAAGGCTGCATTCTGATGACTTTGCCCCCAAATGACCAAACACAGTTTGTGATATGTTAGGAAGCTGACCTTTTTTGACGCCTTTGGGTAAGGTTTATTTCCTTGTGTGGCTCTATTCCCTGCCCTTGTCCACTGTATGGCACTGCGTTCTGTCCATAGCATTAGCACTTAGGCCATGCATTGAGTCCTTTTTAAAACTCGGTTTAAAGTGTTTTAGAAGTCGGTTTCCTCTTCTTGCCTGTTCTGCACCCTTAGGGCCTCCCGGTTGCTCTATTATGATTAATCTCAAGGCTTCTAATATGTAATATAATAATAAGAAGTCATTTCTGATGACTTTTGCCCCCCAAATAACCAACATAGTCTTTCATACCTTAGGAAAGCCGGACTTTTTGGCCCTCTATGGGTAAGGAGAGACTACGGCCTGACTTTTGACCCACTTTGCGGTTAGGAAACAGTTAGGTCGACGTAAGGCTGCATTCTGATGACTTTGCCCCCCCAAATAACAAACATAGTCTTTCATGTCTTGGGAAAGCCTGACTTTTTTGCCCTCTTTTGGGTAAGGAGAGACTACGGCCTGACTTTTGACCCATTTTGCGGTTAGAGGAGAGTTCGGTCGAGGTAATGCCGCATTCTGATGACTTTGTCCCCCAAATGACCAACGCAGTGAAACCAACACATTTTAGGAAAGTCCTGACTTTTTTGCCTCTTTGGGGTAAGGTTTTATTCCTTGGTGGCTGCTATTTCAAAACAACCACAGAGCGCAGGCCCCCCCGCCCACCCTCCCCCGCCCGCTTGTTTGCGTGCCCTGTTTATGATATGGTCGCTGTGTCCTTTAGGCTGCTATACATAAAATAACCACAGTATGGCACCTTTTTTTCATGCCCTGTGCTTATGATGTTCTTTGTAGTCCCCTGTCAGGCCGCTATGGCCAAAATAACCACAGGAAGGCACCGGTTTGCAAGCCTGGCTATAGATGGTCTTTGTAGTCCCTTTATGGCCGCTATGCAAAATAAACCAGCGAGGAGGGCACTCTTTGCATGCCCTCATGCTAGCTCTTTTGTTCCTTTGCTGAATCACTTTCCCTTTGCACTGATAAATGTATGGAGAATTTATCCATGTTTATTAATATGCACCACTACCAGCTAGTTTCAGGGGTCTTCAAACTTGGCACTTTTAAGACTTGTGGACTTCAACTCCCAGAATTCCTCAGCCATCATGGCTGGTTGAGGAATTCTGGGAGTTGAAGTCCACAGGTCTTAAAGTTGCTAAGCTTGTAGACCCCTGAGCTAGCTGGTTGGCCCTTCTTCCTCTCTCCCTTCTGAGCTCTTTCCACAGTGTAGTAAGAGTGCATCCCCCCCCCCCAATCCCTTCCCTGTACCCTTAAGGACACAGAAATCAAGTGCAATGCAAGAAAATAAAGAAACAGAAACTCTGTTTTTTTTCTCTTTAACTGCCTCAGGCGTGTCACGTGTCACAATGTTGCAAATCTGTTCTGGAAGGTTCTGGCAATTGCCAAAAGCTTTAGCTTTTAATTAAGCCTGTTTACTTTCAAAGAAAACTTTGTAAAAGCCACAGACAGACTGAATTAAAGGGGGTAAAACTCATTACATTTGTTTAAAGCGATTAAACCTTTCCTGGTGTCTTTTTTCCCCTTTCCCCACCCAAACCACGTTCTTTTATACCTCATCCTCTCTCACCCGCCACTCCCTTTGCTTCAGTTCACCTCCACTCCGCGCAGGGCACAACCAATCAGCGGGACCGAAGCAGTCTCTCCTGCCGCATCCAGCGCCTCCCTAGGGACTTTTTGCCCTCTTTTTGGGTAGGAAAGACTAGGGCCTTGAGGTTTGACCCATTTTTGGGGTTTAGAAATAGAGTAAGTGAACCTAAGGCTGCATTCTGATGACTTTGCCCCTAAAATAACAAAATTAGTCTTTCATATCTTGGGAAAGCCTGACTTTTCTGCCCTCTTTTGGGTAAAGACAGACTACGGCCTGACTTTTGACCCATTTTGGGGTTAGAAAAGAGTTAGGTCGACGTAAGGCTGCATTCTGATGACTTTGCCCCCAAAATGACCAACACAGTTTGTGATATGTTAGGAAAGCCTGACTGTTTTGCCCTCTTTGGGGTAAGGTTTATTTCCTTGTGTGGCTGCTATTCCTGCCTTGTCCACTGGAGGGCACTGCTTTCTGTCCCATAGCATTAGCTCTTAGGCCATCATAGGCCTTTTTAACTCGGTTTAAGTGTTTTGAAGCAGGTTTCCTTCTTCTGCGCCTGTTCTGCAGCCCTTGGGCCTCCCATTGCTCTATTATGATTAATATCAAGGCTTCTAATAATGTAATAATAATAATAAAGTCATTCTGATGACTTTGCCCCCAAATAACAACATAGTCTTTCATACCTTAGGAAAGCCTGACATTTTTGCTCCTCTATGGGTATAAGGAGAGGGATACGCGCCTGACTTTGACCACTTTGCGGTTAAGGAAACAGTTAGGTCGACGTAAGGCTGCATTCTGCTGCTTTGCCCCCCAAATAAAAACATAGTCTTTCATGTCTTGGGGGAAAGCCTGCTTTTTGCCCTCTTTTGGGTTAAGGAGAGGACTACGGCCTGGACTTTTGCCCCATTTTGCAGTTAGAGGAGATTTAGGTGCAGTTTAGCCGCATTCTGATGACTTGGTCCCAAAAAGACCAACGCAGTACCAACACAGTTAGGGAAGCTACTTTTTTCTTTTTTGCCCTCTTTTTCTTCTCCCTCCTTTGGGGTAAGGTTTATTCCTTGGGTGTCACTTGCTATTCCAAAACAACCACAGGAGCGCAGTCTTTGCGTGCCCTGTGTTATATATGGTCGCTGTAGTCCCTTTCAGGCTGCGATACATAAAATAATCACAGTAGGGCACCCTTTTCATGCCCTGTGCTATAGATGGTCTTTGTAGTGCTGTCAGGCCGCTATGCCCAAAATAACCACAGATAGGCTCTCTTTACATGCCCTGTGCTATAGATGGTCTTTGTAGTCCCTGTCAGGGCGCTATGGCCAAAATAACCACAGGAGGGCACTCTTTGCATGCCCTCAGGCTATGCTCTTTTGTTCCTTTACTGAATTACTTTTCCTTTGCACTGATAAATGTATGATGAATTTATCCATGTTTATTAATATAAGACTTGTGGCTGGTTGAGGAATTCTGGGAGTTGAAGTCCACAGGTCTTAAAGTTGCTAAGTCTGTAGACTCCTGAGTTAGCTGGTTTGCCCTTCTGAGCTCTTCCACGTGCACACAAACACCCTCCAATCCCTTCCCTGTACCCTTAAAGACACAGAAATCAAGTGCAATGCAAGAAAATAAAGAAACAGAAAGTCTGTTTTTTTTCTCTTTAACTGCCTCAGGCGTGTCACGTGTCACAATGTTGGAAATATGTTCTGGAAGGTTCCGGCAATTGCGAAAAGCTTTAGCTTTTAATTAAGCCTGTTTACTTTCAAAGAAAACTTTGAAAAAGCCACAGACAGACTGAATTAAAGGGGGTAAAACTAATTACATTTGTTTAAAGCGATTAAACCTTTCCTGGTGTCTTTTTTCCCCTTTCCCCACCCAAACCACGTTCTTTTTTACCCTCTCTCTCTCCCTCCCTTTCTTCAGTTCACCTCCAGATCCCGGCAGGAGCACAATCAGCTGGGACCCAATCAGTCTCTGCCTGCCGGATACAGCCGCCTCCTTAGGGACTTTTTTGCCCTCTTTTGGGTAAGGAAGGAATAGGGCCTTAGGTTTGACCCATGTTGGGGTTAGAATAGAGTAAGGTGAACCTAAGGCTGCATTCTGATGACTTTACCCCTAAAATAACAAAAATAGTCTTTCATATCTTGGGAAAGCCTGACTTTTCTGCCCTCTTTTGGGTAAAGAAAGACTACGGCCTGACTTTTGACCCATTTTGGGGTTAGAAAAGAGTTAGGTCGACGTAAGGCTGCATTCTGATGACTTTGCCCCCAAAATGACCAACACAGTTTGTGATATGTTAGGAAAGCCTGACTTTTTTGCCCTCTTTGGGGTAAGGTTTATTTCCTTGTGTGGCTGCTATTCCTGCCTTGTCCACTGGCGGGCACTGCTTTCTGTCACATAGCATTAGCACTTAGGCCATCATAGGCCTTTTTAACCGGTTTTTAAGTGTTTGAAGCAGGTTTCCTTCTTCTGTGCCTTGTTCTGCAGCCTTGGGGGCCTCCCGTTGCTCTATTATGATTAATATCAAGGCTTCTATAATGTAATAATAAATAATAAAGTCATTCTGATGACTTTCCCCCAAAAATAACCAACATAGTCTTTCATACCTTAGGAAAAACGCCTGACATTTTTGCCCTCTATGGGTAAGGAGAACTCCGGCAATGGGGGGGGGGACTTTTGACCCACTTTGCGGTTAGGAAACAGGTCGACGTAAGGCTGCATTCTGATGACTTTGCCTCCCCAAATAACAAGCATAGTCTTTCATGTCTTGGGAAAGCCTGACTTTTTTGCCCTCTTTTGGGTAAGGAGAGACTATGGCCTGACTTTTGACCCATTTTGCAGTTAGAGGAGAGTTAGGTCGAGGTAATGCCGCATTCTGATGACTTTGTCCCCAAAATGACCAACGCAGTGACCAACACATTTTAGGAAAGCCTGACTTTTTGACCTCTTTTGGGGTAAGGTTATTTCCTTGGGTGGCCTGCTATTCCAAAACAACCACAGGAGCGCAAGTCTTTGCGTGCCCTGTGTTATATTATGGTCGCTGCTAGTCCCTTCAGGCGCTATACATAAAATAATCACAGTAGGGCACCCGTTCATTGCCCTGTGCCTATCGATGGTCTTCTGTAGTCCTGTCAGGCTGCTATGCCCAAAAATAACCACAGGTAGGCCATTTACATGCCCTGTGCTATAGATGGTCTTGGTAGTTCCCTGTCAGGCGGCTATGGTCCAAAATAAACCACAGGGAAGGCCACCGTTTGCAAGCCCTGTGCTATTAGATGGTCTGTGTAGTCCCTTTCTGGCCTATGGCCAAAATAACCACAGGAAGGGCAACTCTTTGCATGGCACTTCAGGCTAGCTCTTTGTTCCTTTACTGAATACTTTTCCTTTGCACTGATAAATGTATGATGAATTTATCCATGTCTATTAATATGCACCACTACCAGCTAGTTCAGGGGTCTTCAAACTTGGCACTTTTAAGACTTGTGGACTTCAACTCCCAGGATTCCTCAGCCATCATGGCTGGTTGAGGAATTCTGGGAGTTGAAGTCCACAGGTCTTAAAGTTGCTAAGTCTGTAGACTCCTGAGTTAGCTGGTTTGCCCTTCTGAGCTCTTCCACGTGCACACAAACACCCCCCAATCCCTTCCCTGTACCCTTACAGACACAGAAATCAAGTGCAATGCAAGAAAAATCAAAGAAACAGAAAGTCTGTTGTTTTTCTCTTTAACTGCATCAGGCGTGTCAGTGTCACAATCTTGGAAAATTCTGGTTCTGGAAGGTTCCGGCAATTGACGAAAAGCTTTAGCTTTTAATTAAGCCTGGGTACTTTCCAAAGAAAACTTGTAAAAGCCACAGACAGACTGACTGAATTAAAGGGGTTTGGAAAACTAATTACATTTGTTTAAGAGATTTGTAACACCTTTCCTGGTGTCTTTTTTCCCCTTTCCCCACCCAAACACGTTCTTTTTTACCCTCTCCTCTCTCCCCCTCCCTTTTCTTCAGTCCACCTCCAGCTCCCGGCAGGAGCACCAATCAGCTGGACCCAATCAGTCTCTCCTGCCGGCATCCAGCCGCCTCCTTAGGGACTTTTTTGCTCTCTTTTGGGTAAGGAAAGAATAGGGCCTTAGGTTTGACCCATTTTGGGGTTAGAATAGAGTAAGGTGAACCTAAGGCTGCATTCTGATGACTTTACCCCTAAAATAACAAAAATAGTCTTTCATATCTTGGGAAAGCCTGACTTTTCTGCCCTCTTTTGGGTAAAGAAAGACTACGGCCTGACTTTTGACCCATTTTGGGGTTAGAAAAGAGTTAGGTCGACGTAAGGCTGCATTCTGATGACTTTGCCCCCAAACTGACCAACACAGTTTGTGATATGTTAGGAAAGCCTGACTGTTTTGCCCTCTTTGGGGTAAGGTTTATTTCCTTGTGTGGCTGCTATTCCTGCCTTGTCCACTTGAGGGCACTGCTTTCTGTCCCATAGCATTAGCACTTAGGCCATCATAGGCCTTTTTAACTCGGTTTAAGTGTTTTGAAGCAGGTTTCCTTCTTCTGTGCCTGTTCTGCAGCCCTTGGGCCTCCCGTTGCTCTATTATGATTAATATCAAGGCTTCTAATAATGTAATAATAATAAGTCATTCTGATGACTTTGCCCCCCAAATAACCAACATAGTCTTTCATACCTTAGGAAAGCCTGACATTTTTGCCCTCTATGGGTAAGGAGAGACTACGGCCTGACTTTTGACCCATTTTGCAGTTAGAGGAGAGTTAGGTTGAGGTTTAGCCGCATTCTGATGACTTTGTCCCAAAATGACCAACGCAGTGACCAACACATGTTAGGAAAGCCTGACTTTTTTGCCCTCTTTGGGGTAAGGTTTATTTCCTTGGGTGGCTGCTATTCCAAAACAACCACAGGAGCGCAGTCTTTGCTTGCCCTGTGTTATATATGGTCGCTGTAGTCCCTTTCAGGCTGCTATACATAAAATAATCACAGTAGGGCACCCTTTTCATGCCCTGTGCTATAGATGGTCTTTGTAGTCCTGTCAGGCCGCTATGGCCAAAATAACCACAGGTAGGCTCTCTTTACATGCCCTGTGCTATAGATGGTCTTTGTAGTCCCTTTCTGGCTGCTATGGCCAAAATAACCACAGGAGGGCACTCTTTGCATTCCCTCAGGCTATGCTCTTTTGTTCCTTTACTGAATTACTTTTCCTTTGCACTGATAAATGTATGATGAATTTATCCATGTTTATTAATATGCACCACTACCAGCTAGTTCAGGGGTCTTCAAACTTGGCACTGAGGAATTCTGGGAGTTGAAGTCCACAGGTCTTAAAGTTGCTAAGTCTGTAGACTCCTGAGTTAGCTGGTTTGCCCTTCTGAGCTTTTCCACGTGCACACAAACACCCCCCAATCCCTTCCCTGTACCCTTAAAGACACAGAAATCAAGTGCAATGCAAGAAAATAAAGAAACAGAAACTCCGTTTTTTTTCTCTTTAACTGCCTCAGGCGTGTCACATGTCACAATGTTGCAAATCTGTTCTGGAAGGTTC